>JABUQX010104328.1:0-65122 GCA_015478945.1 Trachelipus rathkii | reverse complement strand
TATTATTATTATTATTATTATTATTATTATTATATTATTATATTATTATTTATTATTATTATTAATATATTTATTATTATTCTTATTCTTATTTCTTATTTCTTATTCTTATTCTTATTCTTTTATTATATTTTTATATTATATTATTATTATTATTAATTATTATTTATTTATTATTATAATTTATTATTATTTGATTATATTATATTATATTATCATATATTATTATTATGTATTATTATTTATTATCTTTATCCATTTTATTATCCATTATTATTATTATTATTATTATTATTATATATTATTATTATTTTTATATTATTTTATGGTTAATATATTTTATCAATAATTTATTCATTATATCTCTCTGATTCTATGTATATATTATTATCTCAATTTTATATAATTTGTTATATCCAGTTATTATGATTATTTATTTTCATTCTATTTTAGTATGTACTTTATTATTATTTGTTTTCGAAATAATTAAATAATATTATATTAAGCACGTGTCTTTCTTATCTGAACTTGTAATATGTACGTGATGCGATCGACTTTTAGTAATTTCTCTATTATTTTATTAAAATTTTAATGTGAATAAAAATAATCATAAAGTAAGTTAGTATATAGGACCAAAATAATATTTTTTATTTATTTTCGAAACTTTTTACACTTATTCTTCAACAGTCGGAGGTGTCCTTTTATCGGTGTCATTGAACACCACAGGAATGAATTATCTCCCGTGCCGCGTAAGTGACCCCATATCTTATTGATTACATTTCGATAGGAATCGATCGTTCTTTCTATTACTTGAGTTTCAACAATAAGACGGTGAAAACTATCTTATTATTGAGCTACCAAAGCTGTGTATATTATATGAAACAGATTATTTGCGATGTATTTACATTATTATTTCATAAATTAGTTCTAACCGCTAATACATATTTATTTTTAATACTCATTTATTTTATATCTTCACACTAATTATATTCACATTTTTTAAGCTTTAAGAATGATTCAATCTATAGTCTGTCGCTAATATATTTTTTATTCTTCTTTCATAAGATTATCTATATAATATGCCTTATTATTATCGTTAAATCTATCTTAAGTTACTATCTACTACTTATCTTTAATCCTTAACTCTATCTTATTAAAATATGCATTAACTCATTCATCGTATTCTAAGCATCTATCATTATATCCAATCCTTACTTTTATTACATATATCTTACCTATCATCCATCTATCCGTAATACATATATGTTACTCTTGATCATTACGTAATTTATCTATACTTCATTCTAATACAATACTAATATACTCTATAGTCTATCTCTATTACTATTCATATTATTACCTTACTAATTAGCTATATCTTATCCCTATCTATAATTAATAGCTTTACCTTTCAATAGTTTACTATCTACATAATTATTCCCTAATCTATCCTACTCCTATTTTATATAAATTATCATATTTATGTAATATAGTATAATACAATAATAGGAATATATATGATGTAGCCCGGGGATCCTAAAGTGCAGGTATAACTCCTCCGATATAATAATGCTAGTTTCTAAAGCCAATAGGCATGAATGAACAATACAAGTTGATATACTATATAAAACAAAATATGTAGATAAAATATCTAAAATATACAGCTACACGAAAATCAATATCATTTTATTAATCAGAAGAAATTTTTATCCATGATTCACCAAGGATGTTTAAAAAAAAAAAGTGACAAGAAAAAAATATACGGGCGATAAATGCGTTTTAAAAAATAAATGCCGTAAAATTCCGGTTTCCTGAAAATCTTGGAATAAGAATATTACAGCTTTTTTGACAACAGTTCAAGGGATGATGAAAAATCCGCCTGCACTACGACTTCGATTTACGGGAAAGTGTGGCCAAATGTTGAATTTTTTTTTGTTTTATTTTAAATCCACGAGACAATTACCCACGGGTAAACAAGAACGATAGATAGAGTCCGGGGTTTCTCGGCCTACCAGGGGACGACGGCGGGGAACTTCGTCCCCCCCCTGTCCCTCCGTCGGCTTCGAACCCCCCTAAGAAGGATATAAAAAGAAAAAAAATACATTATCTTTCTTCCAATATATAAAGTGACATTTTGGCAACTTTTCTCTCGCAGACTTGCAGCCATGCTTTTTCTGCTTTCAAAGGTCTTAGCGGCTCATTTATTCCATAAAAACATTTGTAACTTAATATGGAGTTATTAATTAATTTAAAGGAATAAATTTAATTTTTTTTTTTTTTTAATTTCTGCGGTAAAAATGTCTCGTGAATAATAAAATGATATTTATTTTCGGGTTAGCTGTTAAGTTTTCTAGTTACATGCCTGAACTCTATTGTATGACTCATTATTGCTATTAAATATTATATATATAGTATATAATATATATATAATATATATAAATATACGTATATACAATAAACTATTTATATAATATATATATATATATTATATATTATACTATTATAGTATTAGTATATAATATTACTATATATATGGATTAAATTGCAATAAAAAACACAACAAAAACTACTAGGACTTTTTCAAAAAACTTTATTTAGATTAAACCGTCTTCGGAAAATTATATGTCCGTGGAAACACTTAAGATTATTCTACTTTCGAATGATATCTGCCTAAAAACCCAAAAAAATACATATTTAATTACTTATAATTTGATTCCAATATGAAGAAATTATATCAGTCTGAGATTTTTAACGTCTATGTGATATATATGGTAGCAATATATCTCCAACTGTACTAATGAATATTAATTCTTAAAAAAATTAATACTTTTTTACTTATCCAAAACATTTAAGCTTTTCTATTTTATTATTATATATTTTATATGGTATTATGACAAAATAATATAATATAGTATAATATTATATATTATATTAATACTAATAATTAAATAATATATATATACTTAATATTAATTAATATTAATCATAATATAAATAATATATGGATTTAATAATACATAAATAAATAGTATATATAAATAATATAATATTAATTATATATTAATTAATATATATATATATATAATATTATATATATATATTAATAATATATTATATATATATATTAATAATATATTAATATATATATTATTATATATAATATAATAATATATATATATATATATAATTATATTAATACATTATTACCTAATAATAATCATAATTAATTAATATTATATAATATATATATTAATATATATATATAATAATATATATATTATATATGATCATTTCTGTGGAGATTGTTTAGGCTTATGGATTATATTACACAAAAGTCTCAATTCGAGTTAGTTTGCTACTATATATTTTCAAATATTCTCAAAATCTTTAGTAATGTAATTTTACTAACATAACGTTTATTACTATTGATTAAGTTAATGATAAATTATTCTATAAACATATTTACAGATTAGAGATAAATCCTTTAATCAGCTTTATTTCCTCTGATTTGCATACGTAAAAAATCATCAAATCATTCAAGTTCATTCTGATGGATCATTGTGACACTAGATATATTACACTAATCTATCAAATTTTCATTATTTTATTATTCTATATATATAAATATATATAGTCCTATGTACATATATATATATATGATATATTATATTATATATATAATTATATAATATTATATATGCTATATATATATTATATAGTATAATATATTAATATATATGAAATTCTAATCACAATGAATGAAGCCAATTTCCATCTAAGTAAATAAGTTACTTAAACAACACTTATTTTAATTTATCCTTTCATCTTTTATCACTGTTTAAAACTCTTAACATATAACAGAGTAGTATTAATCTATACAAATCAACCATCTACACCTCCCTAACTTTACTCCTCTCTACCTCAGAACATTATTAAAATCACAACTTTTCAAGAGATCGGGTAAAATCACGAATTTACAGAAGAGGTACTGATAATATTTCAAGTATCGTCACTAAAGCAGATAATCCGCTACAAGATGATAAACGGTAAAAGTGGACAACTTAAAGTTTATTTTGACTACGAATGGATGGATCACTGCCTCATTTGTTGATGGGGTCAAATCGTGGATTGAATTGGTAAACAGATTGGAAATATAGATCAAACGAAGAAGTAAAAATGCAAAAAGTTTGTAAACTGCTGGTTGACTTGAGTATTATAGCTAATTATTCGACATTGCCGAGCATGAGTCAAATTGTAAATGTAGTCTAAAAACTATCCTTCATAGTCTGAATGGTGACTAACCACGCGTGATGATCAGTGCCTTCCATAGCAGGCGAGGGAAACCATGGTATTCGATTATAATCGGTGGTTCTATGAAAACCGTAAAAATTATAATTCCAGTATCCACACGTGCCAAAGCGTGAGCTATGTGCTTGCTGTATTGTAGTAATGATCCAGACCACCCAAGCTCTCACACCCCGTGTAACGTTGAATATGGTGTCCAGTTTTAATTATATTAGCGTTGATTAGACCTTGATTCTTCCGAGCTCTAACACAATGATTCTCTAAGAGGCGAAGAATGACTGTAAGAAGATTTCCGATAATAACACTCGTGTGTCTAGATAAAGCTCTCATATCACTTAGTGTGGGACGCTGAACTGAACTCCTCCCTTTCTGATCCTTAATTAAAGGGTTAATGCACGAGCTATTGTCCGGTTTTATTTGCAGGGAAATATGAGCCATTTCAATCAGGTATCACCAAATTTATTTACTAGGTTATATCATTAGAATTCACCTCCTATTAGACCTTGAGGTCGGTGCAGAAGGTTTGGCTCCGAGACAAATTGCCGAGGAAAGAAGTCTTTAAATTGACGTGTCTATTCTCGCACTCATAATTACTCATTATTTATATATTATAAGATTCTTTGTTTGTTTGTTCTTTTTTTTCTCTTTAATTTTGAAACTTTTCTTTTTTTATCTTTTATTTTTTTTTTTTGCTCTATATATTTGTACTATAGTGCGCCATTAATAAATGTTAATGGAGGCGTTTCAAGATTTGGGAGAATTCTTAAATATTAGTTAACATAGGGACTTGTTAATCGGTTCAGGACTGGAATTAGATAGATATACATTGACTTAACTAAAGTAACAAACAAATAATATTATTACTCACATATCTCACGGTGAGGATGTGTCAGGCTCCAGCCTGAAGCCTTTCTATATGTACTGTTATTCCTAAACCTTAAATTTCATTATTATATGCTCACCGTATGTGGCGTATAGTAATCTAACGTATTTTGCTTTGCTATATTGTTGCTCTAACGCAACCTACTTATCATTTCATCCTTCGTGTAACACATTTAATACTATTATTTGTATCATTTATATGTTATATTTACCTCTCTAATCATTATAATTACTCAACGTGTTTTCGTTAATGTTTAATTGTTTGCGCCTCTTTTGGATGTTAGCTGCGCCCCTCTTGGTCAAGGTCAGCACACTAGCGTCGAGAAGCCACCTAAGGGGGGAACACCCAACTGGCTCCCGTTAAAGCGTGTACAGCTGATTGAGTTTCAATATATTCTCGAACTACGGGTTTTAAATGATTCGGGAGAGTTGCAGTCTTGACGTTCGTAAATTAGAGGGGTCGTATAATGTGGAGGAAGGCGTAAACGCAGGATTTGCAATGAAAGGGAGGGAGAGGGCGAATGTATGTGTTGTGAGGAACACAAAATGGTCTGGTGATACTAGGCCAATTGTGTGACGATCAGGTGATAAAACAGTAAACCTTAAGTTGAAGGGAAACAGAGTGAGTTTGCCGTATTTTCGGTAATACATACAGAACCAAAGGCATAGTGCTCTCATCTACGGAGCGTGTGAGCCAGCAGATGAAGTAGCGCGAAGCGAGGAATAACCGAACCAGGGGTGGGGGAATTAGTACAATTAGAGGAACAGAGAATTGGGACAACGGCTCGATGATTGCATGTAAAATCAGGTGAGGTTTTCTAAGAGAGATCAATGTCGGGTTAAACGTTGAAAGATTCGGGGCGGGAAATGTGGCCACTCAAGAAAACTTGCTGTTGTAGTATTTTGTTCGCGCCTTATTAGTGCACCAGATGTAATGCGAGCGACGCACGAGAGAGGAGAAGAGAACGCTCTTTGAGAGGAGGAATTTGAAATATGTAGGTTGGACCAAGTGCCTTTGACGGGCTTAAATGACAATAAAAGTTGTGGCTCCAATTGGAGCATTTGAATCTACGAAGCAAGTGGAAGGGAAGCGATTTCCCGTAGTGGAAGAATAATCAGGTACCTTAACTCTGGGTTAGTCGTGGATCGACGCGAATGATATATCGCCCTGTAACAGTAAGATAGTATCTCTATCGTGCTGTCCTGATCAAGATAGCTGCCCTACTGTCACTCTCGTGGTTGTGTTCGGTGATATGTACGATAGTGATTGACAAAGAAAAAGAAACCTGGAGTAAGTACATCAGAAATGATCTACATGAGAGTTAGTAGATGTGAAGCAGAAATTGTGAAATGGGCAAGGGAAAGGCGGGTGAGTACTAGATTATGGTGTGGTTGTAAATGGGAAAGATAGAGGGTAGATATTAGATGTAAATGATGTGGGTAGAGGGTGCCCAATTAAAATCGTTGGTAGCGAAGGAATGGAGCAAGGAGGAAAGGAATATCAAGGTCCAATTTTCGGAGCGATTTGGTTGTATTTGCTCAGGGGGTATATAGGAACGTAGAGGATGGAGAAGGTGGACGGGCGTGAGGGATAAAAGGTGGTGAGATTAAAGAAGTTAGAAGAGCAGTGGACTAGCTGAGTGTAATAGGTGGAAAAATGGAGGAGATAGTATGTTGTTTAAGAGCGAGTTGGGTAGGTAGAGTATTGAGATGGGAACAGGTGTGGAAAACGTAAACGATGGAGTGCATGAAATGACGAAGGAGAATGAGGTAAGGTTAAGGGAAAAGGTCTGAGAGTGCGAGTAGGAAGATGTTTTTCAGAAGAGGCAGGATTGAGTGTGAAGAGGACCCTAAAGAAGGGATGATTTGCTGGTAGTAAAGAAAGGTGGTGTTGCAAGAACGCAGGATAGGATAAGGAGTAGAAACAAAGGTGGATAAATAAAAGTGAGGAGAAGTAAGGGATAAGAGCAATGACGTATTGGTAAGTGAAAGATATGGAAGAAGATGAATGAGGTGCCTTATGGTGATATATGGGACATATAGAGAAGTAGGGGATAGAAATATATAGCTGGGAAGGAGATCATAGAAAGATAAAAAATGTTAGAAGTAGGAAGGCGAATAAAGGTGGCTGAAGTGGAATGAGGTTGGTCGAGGCCGAAAAATGTGAGAAGAAAAGAAAAAGGAAGAGGAAGCATGCGGATAGTGTAGACAAAGTGATCCTCGGAAGAAATTTTTGAAGGACAGTGAAAACTGTATTAAGAATCGATATAATAAACGGGAAAGTGTTAGAGTAAACTATAAAAAGTGAAGGAGGAAGGTAGGAGGGTATTTGGGAGAAGTGGAGGTTAACAACGGGAGGAGAGATGGGGATCCGTGCTAGGTAAGCGAGAAGGAAGGAGGAAAGTGTAGTGAAGTCCGGCGTGAGCGAAGAGGCTGTGAAACCGAATGTCTTGAAGGGGGACGTAGATATTTGTTTGAGGTTGGTGACTATTGGCAGAGAGTCGAAGTAGAAGTAAGAAGGTGGTGGGGAATGCATAGGAAAGGAGGAATCGTCGAGTGGTAGGGTAAGGAATAGTGGCGACAGATTGGTTGAGTGGGTCCGACGAAACCGTGGGGACTGCGAGGGAAGATATGAAAGTCGCCCTGGTAACAAGTTAGGCGGCAAATTATTAACCAAGTGGGGGGATGGAGTGACATACTATTACACCTCCGGTACCCCGAGAAGAAAAATTACTTCTGTAGGGCGCTGGTGGAATTTATATGACCTGAGAAAACCGAGCAAACTGCAGAGTAGAAGTTACTCGCAGGCGTCTGCGGATGAAGATGGTGAGGGGGTAAATGGGGACTGAGATGTCGTGCAGTACCATGTGTTGACCCGGGACGTTTTTGTCTAAATTAGTCGGGGCTCGTGACCTAGGGCAAATTGTGATCTTGCATATTACGCTCGTATGTTTAGTAACTATATGCTTGGACACGACGGCATGTCTCCAAGTGCGCCCAGAATAAGATACCAACTAGCTGTATTGGCCCAGGATAGGATGGAGTGTTGAGGTTCCCCACGCCATGCAATACATAAGGAAAGAGGAAAAGGCGGAAAGGAATATGAGATGGAAATTGTGGAATCTATATTGAGATGTGATTTAATCTAATGTCGCTCAAGTTAATCCCAGACTTAGAAAGTGTGCTTAGTAATAGGTCGAATAAGCCCCCTATGCTACCTGAGCATAGAATGAAAATATACCTGCAGCTGACGAGTATAACCCGGTACTATCGTAAAATGAGAGTTACGTTAAACTGGCATTATTATGGGTAGAGATATGTGAGTATAGGGTAATATAGAACATAAGGTAAGGTATATAATAGGATGAGGTAAAGAGTGGATATGGTGGACCAAAGTGATAGTTCACACTAAAAGATGCTTTGTGGAGAAATTAAGATATATGAAGGAGGAAATGAGGAAAGTGATTATAGATATGGATGATTTTCTATATATATATTAGATTTTAGAGAAAGCTATTATGATAGATGATGTATAAATATGATGACGTATAGTTGATAACTGTGTAGGTAGAGGTTATATTTGGAGTAGGGGTATAATATAGGTAGTGTATAGACTTATATATATATAATATAATATATATATATATATATATATATATATATTATATATTTATATATATATAATATAATATATATACAAGTATATGTATATATATATATATATATAATATTATCATTATATATATATATATATATAATATATATCTATAATAATAATATATTATAAATAAATATATTATATACAATATATATATATAATCTACATACTAGTATACTATATATATATCATATATAGTCAAATATCACACATACTACGTCGATAACATCACCTATCAATAATATTATATCATATATAATATATATAATATAATATATATAATATACTCATATATATAATATTGTATTATTATACAACTATTATAATAATACAAGATTTTTATTTAATAAAAACTTCAAAGAGTAAACATCCGCATCCGCATCCGCATCCTCAGCTACTTTAAGATCCGCATCCGCATCCTCATCCTCTTTAAATCCGCATTCCGCAAACAGTTCAAATTTTGACATCTTGTTTCCATCATAGTGCTACATATTTTAAGATAATTTACATAATGCTAAACATAATACCACTAATTTGATTACATATCCCGCTATATTATTCGTTGTACTCTATGTCATGTATATATATAATAGATAGATAGATAGATAGATAGATAGATAGATAGATAGATAGATAGATAGATAGATAGATAGATAGATAGATAGATAGATAGATAGATAGATAGATAAATATAATAGAAAGATTCAGTAGATAAGATAAAAAGTAGCTAGATAAGATAGACTAGCATAGATAGATAATAGTAAGATAAGATAGATAGATAGATAGATAGATAGATAGATAGAATAGATAGATATTTGAATGGAAGGATGGATGGGTGCAAACATAGATGAAAGAGATAAACAATGATTAAAATAGATAAACAAAAGATTAAAAAAATGACGTTATGTGACAATGAATAAAATAATCGTCAAAATCTGTTCAAACACTTTTGGCTTCAAAAAGAGTTTTCCGTTTTGATCAAAGTAAAAACGTTCCTTTGACATGAAAGATTTTCTCAGGGATATTCCTTGTCAACAAACCACTACAAAATAAAAGGACTACACTCGGACCAATGTACTGCGAACGAGCTCCGTCCCAAGTTATTGGCAAAAAAAAAAAGTTTTCACAAAGCATGGACCTTTGCCAAACAATTTGAAACCGTACTCTCTTACGACGCAAAAATATCCTCTTAAAATGGTTGTGTGAGCCGATAATTAATACGTGAAAGAACGTTAATATAGTGACTTTTTATTAGGAGAATTAAAGAATATAATTAGAATAATGATGTGAAGAGAGTGAATAGTGTATAGTGAAAGGTGAAAGAAGTGCAGGAGTTAATATTGGGGAGGGTAAAATGTGCCAATTTTAGGGGAAAGTGAGATTTGTAGTATTGTCGCACGTGTGCTATAATCAAATTTGATTATATTGGATGAAATATTGTATTTAGCATGGAAGATATGTGGATAGGATGAGAGTAATGAGAGGAGTAGATAATAGGTTGGAATTTGATGTAATGGGTATGATAAAAGTTAAGGGTAAAGAGAAATCATAGATTAACTAGTGTTTAAGTCGGAGATAAATAATGATGTAACATTGCACATCTATAAATAAGTAGCGAACTAATAAGAGATACAGCATGGAAATATAGGAGTGCATTGAAATGAGAATTATTAATTTGTGTAAGTAGAGATTTAATAGAGATTCGAAATGTATGTTGATAGTAAATACAAAATTAGAGGACGTGAAAGACTTAAATATATAAGAATTCCAAATAAGAGATAAGAAGATTAAAAGTGTATAAATGTGTATATTTGAGGAGGAAGGATAAGTAGAGGAAGTCAATAGGATGAAAGGTGAGTGAATAATAAGTGATAATAAGTTACGAGAATAAAGTTTAAGGATAGTGGAATATTAATGGATATAATATAAGTAATATCTATGGCTAAAGAAAAGTTAAATAAAGTTTATTAGATATTTATGTAACGATTCACTCCTGTGAGGGAATGGCGAATTATGAAGGAGTGAGAAAATGAGAAAACATTAGAAAGTAGGAATGAGACATGAGGGCTTTTGAAAAGTGGTCATGAAGAGAAATATGGAACAAGGGGAAGTGAAATCTTATACGAACAAGAATAGTTAAGAAGAATGAAATAAGTAATTGATATTAGAATAAAAAATACTTGAGATGTTAAACCTCAAGCTAGATGTAGTTCATTAATAAAGTGAGATGTGATAATAACGAGATGAATCGGACAAATATATATAATCTCTGTGGCTTCCTTGCACATGCTCCTTAGGCTGTCCAGGTTAATTAGTAATTGAAGTAGGTTATGTAGTTATTTATATGAAAGGGGTTGAGGAGCAGCTGTATTTATTTTAGCTGGAGTTCATTATTATTAATTATTATATCTAATTTATTATTATTATTAATTATTTATTATTATGTATTATAGTCATTCTAAAGTGTAGACAAGTTGCAGTGATTATGTGCTTATTCTATTCTTATTCTATATTATTTATTAAGTTTGTTATAGTTGATTGTGTGGTGATTGAGATGGTGATGATAGTGTTATTATTATTATTATTAATTATTATTATATTAATTTATTATTATTATTATTATTATAATTTTTATTATTAATTTATTATATTATTTATTATATATTTCATCTATGTTTTTATCATTATTATACAGTATTCATATTTATTATCAATTATTAATTATTCATATTATAATTTAATTACAATAATTAGGCTATAATAATGTAATACTATAAGTGATTTAAAGTGAGCGATATCATGGGAACGGCGAAAGGATTTGACTTTACTTTATTATTTTGTAAAATGGAATAGATTTATTGTGTATAGATATGAGAATGTTGCTTATTTTTATGTAATTAGATTTGGATGGCGTGAGAGTTATTATTTGATATAGGTAAAGTTGACGTTAGGGAGTGTCTTGGAACATAAAATTAGAGTGGTATATTATTATTCTTAATTATTATGTGATTGGTTAATATAAATTGTTAGAATAGATGGTGTAAGGATGGGTTATTAAGGTGTGTATATGTGGGGATTGGAATAGATTAGGCATTTAGTATGGTGTGGGCGAGGGATAGGGGGGGTAGTTAAGAGAGAGGTGATCTTTACAGGAACTTAGAAAAATCGCGCGTGAAATTAGTATTGTGGACACAGAATAAATAATTGTAATTGTTTGTGATCTGAGATACCGTCATCACACACTACTCTCCCGCTCAAGCGGACAAAAGTGATTCATTGACCAATTTACCGGAATAAATGATATAATGAATCAATTTAATTATAGGTGTTTGACATAATGAGATATATCCCTCGTGAGTAAGTAAGTAATAATCATAAACAATATCATATTTAACTATTATTTTATTTTAACTTAGTGAGATCAAACCGGAAACCTCTTTTCTCGACAGCTACAAATAGTGTTATATACTTGAGTAATAACAGATTTTCACGAATTAGTTCATTCCAATTGGATCATAACTACGTATCTATATCTATATTATTCTTTTATGTTTATCTACTTATTAATCATTTAGTTTACTCTATTCATCTTTATGTTTTAGCTAAATTTTTGTCATTCTATGTACCAAAATAATATCTATACTATCTTAACTCTATCTATCTATATCTATCAACTATACTATATTCTATTACTATCATTCATATTCTATCTATATATGAATTCATTATATTATCTATTAAGTTACTTAACTATATCATTACTTAATATCTTACCTTATTTATATCCTAATATACTTATCTTATAATTCTTAATTATATCTACCTTATATTATCTATCATATTATTACTATTACTTATATAATCCTATTTATCTATATCTATCGTATCTATATCTAGATTCTATCTATATCTATCTTTTCTTAATCTTAATCTATAATCTATCTATCTATTCTATTCTATCATCTATTATATATATTACATGACATAGAGTACCAAACGATAACTAGAGCTGAGGATTATATGTATACCAAAGATATTTATATTTTATTTTTTGTGTAGCGCTATCTATAAAATAATTGTTCGATATATTTTATGTAGCTTATAAGTGAATAGTGAATAACAGTATAGTAATGTTACACAAAATATGTATACAGTTATGTTCGTCGTTCTCGCGCACAGGAACTCACGTTAGCCTATCGCCGTGATAAGACTACTATAATACATAAGAAGTGTGTGATGAGTAATGGCAGCGTAAATCATTTTTATCCTGCCGGACCTATGCGATCCATGAGTATGCTTCAAAGTAGAGGGAGTTAATGGCTTCTATGTTAGGTTAGGTCAATGCCTGGATTGATGCCCGTATGGGTTTTATGGTACCTTATCTTAAGTTAGCCGTAGTTTTATGGCCTATAGGTTAGTTTCAAAAGTATAGAAAGCATCTACAGGATATCGCGGCCGCACGGTCATCAATTCTTTAAGTGCGAGGTCAAGCCAGGGGCAGAGCATCTTTTTTTTCATAGCTCAGTAAAATTTATATCAAAAGAAGAAAATTTAATTTAAATGTTACTTGTAAATTTTACGATCGACATCAGTAGAGAGTTACAATCAATGTTAATTTTTACAAATGAATCGTTGTGTGAAACCATAAAGGTAGGTGTATTATATATTTCACAGTTTTGTAGCTGAAATAGAAGTTAGAATCTCTAGAAGTAATTTAAATGTTCTGTACAATATACCATAAAAGTTTTATATTACTGTCTTCATTTAATTTATGATTATTATTAAATAACAGAAAACTACTCCTCGTGCTAATTTGTTATTAGACAATAAAATAGTTACTTGAGCTTAGTATCGAAATGAATAGTATTAAAATTGTATTTTATTAAACCATTAAAATCTACAAGGAAATTTTTCTGGGGAATAAATTAAAACTTGACTATACTACAGACGTATACTTCACAATTCATTTTATTTACATAATCAATTAATTATTTATATTTATTCATAAATGTATGATTTATTATTCGAATTATAGTTATAATGAATTATTATACATTAAATTTTAAAATGTTACGCAATTATAGGATACGCATTTATATAATACAAACTATTTACAAATCTTTTTTGAAAACATGTTCTCTTCCTGGGGTTATTATTTAATTAAAATATGAGAGTATTTAAAATATTAGTAATAATTATATATTATATTTGCGATAATATATATTTATATATAAATATAATATGTTTACCTACACATCAAAGTATATAATATATAGTATTTATACTATATAATATTAATATATATAAATATTATAAACTATATTTATTAATAATTAATGTATATAAATTTAATATATTAATATATATATTATAATATTAATAATAATATATACATTGGAGACTACGTAAACTAACGCTGCCCGCAGACCCCGGACCGATCGGGTGGGGTCCTCCAACGCCAGGTTAAAGGGGCCCCCAAAATGCGAAGAGTCAAAACAAATAATTGATAAATAATTAAAATTGAAATTAATGAAAAAAATTACATTAAATTTACAGTTACATCCAAATCAATACTATTATAATATCTTATATACTTAATATAAATATATAAATATATTATATCCGTATACATAATATATTAATATATTATTATATATATTATATAATATTTAAGTATATATTAATAATTAATTAATATTAATATATATTAATAAATATTAATATATATATATATATATATACTATTATATAATATATTAATATATTACTATATAATATATACCTAATATATTATTAATAATATATATATATAAGCTAACTAACATATTATCTATTCATTTCCTTCTCGCACTCGATACCCTGAGCTCCATTTCCCCTCCCGAATATTCGAACTTGTGATGTGGATGGACAAGTATTAAAAAACGGAAAAAAAATGATGCCTCAGCATTGTATCTCCACTAGTTCTATTCCCGAACAGTAAATTGAAATTTTTGGAGAAAAGAGTGAAAAAATTAAGCACATATGTTGTGAGCGTCATTCGATCCCAACATCAACAGTTTTCGAGCAGGGAACAACTTTCCGCATGTACTAAGTCAGCACAAGACGTGTGCATCTTCTAATTTACTTGGATCATAAATAGTTGGATAAAAGTACTCCAAAATAAATTAACAAAACATAAACCAAGTACTTTCAACCACTTTTCTTTTTAATGACCTAATTTTGTTAACAATGAAACATGGAATGACGATATAACTGATTCACTGCACAACTAGTACAAAAGAAAAATATCCATCCTAGGTATAAAATCATATTGAACTCTCTCGACGCTGACACCCCCCGCAACCTATGTGATATACCCTGATATACGATTTCAATATCTAACTGCTTCTGAGAGAGGGTTCATCCCCTGGGCCCCAGGTGCCGAACGCGAGGGCCCACAAACCAAACGACCCATACAAAAACCCCGCCATTCTCTCCCTATAATCATGCACCTTTATTCTCTTTTCATTCACATATCGCACCACAAAAAACATGCTCGGAGTTTTTTCGCACAATCTTCAGAGAAACAAGGTCTGATTAAGACTACAACAAACTAACAAATCCAAACCTAAAGAAAAAAATCTCCTCAATCTGTGTATCTCACCCCATAATGTACCCGGGCGGTTCCCACCGGATTATAAATGGCATCCGCTACCCTACTCTATGGCATATTCAAGTTTATAATCAAGATCCGCTTAATCCATTCAGACAATAAAACATAATTATGAAGACGTGATCACGTATAAAAATGCGCTCCACAAAACATCCAGAGTGTTTGTACCAAAAACTGAAACATTCCATGTGTTAAAGAATTCATCCTTACGATATTCTACACTGGAACAACCACACTCCCTGCGTGAGACAAACACCACTGATCATTCTCATGCGGCCAATAAACAAGCTGATTCTACTTCCGCTTCTTCTTTCGTAAGTTCTTCTTCAACACCTTAGCACACCCCATTATAGGAACATCAAATCGTGCTCTCATGAACTGAAAACAAATCTACCTGTATGAGTTTAATCATTATATCATCCACTTTTTAGCACTGCGTGCTGTGTCGCAAGAACAAATTAGTCTCCGGCGTGCCAACTTATACAATTAACCACCTCACAATGCTAACCCACAAACTAGAAGAAAGTAAACATAATGGAATCGTTTTACCTACTGTAAAACAGTACTAAGCAACACTCGAAAAGAGAACCAGTCGAGTCCCGATGAAAACTTGGAAAAAATCATATCAATACCTAAACGATTAAATGTGGCATCCAGTCTCACGTATAACAAGCACACTTCTAAAACTTTAGAAAACAATGTTACCTGAAGGTCATGGATCAATCTCATGGTAGCAGCTGTACGAGATTACCAGGTAAATCCCATTTAAGACTTCTTTAATCCTGCCCGCTCTCTTCCATCTTAGTGCATCAAATCTCGCGTTCCAAACCTCTGGCATGTAGAGTTTAGTTGCGTAAGAGACTAGTATGAGTAAGATGGCCGGCTCATAAATTTAAATTACTAAGTGCAATTCAGAAATTAATTCTAAGTGGTGTTAAGAATTAGTTAATGGAGATGCTCAAAAGTTCGAATAGAATGATTTATATTGGACACCAACATCGGAGAAAATAGTCGGCTAGTGAGTGCCATATAGTGTATTTCAAAGTATTCTACGTGATCTAGCTACGTTGAAAGCAAGGGGGCCTAAAGTCCTTGATGTGTGCTAGGGTCTTTACCTGGGACGAATGTGTAGCTTAATACCTGGTGTCTGTAATTATAATTTAATGACGATAAGAAATTTGCATAAAGTAATAATATACAATAAAATTGTGTCTGGATACTAAACTAAGTATAGATCTAAAGGTCAATGTGTTCAGATGGACAATCTTAGGGGTTGGCTCAGGTCGGTGTAGGAATGCGATAACACATCTTGATATAGAAGTATGCGCAATGACATTACGTTAGATGACATGGATGTCTATGTATGAATGAAAAAACAGATATTACAGAGAAAATGAAGAATTTACGACTCCAGACTGCATTTATCTACGTCATAGTAGAGTAGGTTATTTGCGTCCTTGTGGAAAAAATGAGGGTAAGAGTCATAGTAGATAATAAGAATCGGAGTATAGCCTCTGGTTATTGGGCCCAGAATAGCAGAGTTAGAAAGATGAATTGTTTGAGTTGATTCTGCTGATACATATCACGACTCTCTGTCAAAGTGTGAGAGACCACCCGAAGAGTAATTGGAAAATAGTAGTGCAATTTGAGCTCGGTGTCATACAAACGAAATGATCTGGAAAACAAAGTCCAAATACAGATCTTCAGAAAGCAAATTACCTATTGGACAAGAAAAATCAAACTTATGTGAGCTAAGGACACAAATTTGAAGATGTAGTGAAGAAAACTACAGAGTTAGCACATCATTGGAACATGAAGTAAAAATTACTTCCAGACAGATTTAAATACAGCAATAAAAGAAAATACTTCTGATAAGATTTGATCTTATGAAAGAATTGAAGACATATTGAAAACCTTTAGAATAAGGGTTTTTTCAATAAATCTCCTTGATAATATTAAATGAAAAGATAACTACCGTTTCATTAGCCATTGAAACAATGTTATGAGCTATTTTCATTTCTTCCTCCCTGTTCTGAGCGAGACAGTAGCAGATCTACGAGAATGAAAAGTTGCCAAAGAAAAAGGCTACAGCCAAGGGATTAAGAGGAGAATAACACTACGGATTATAGGATGAGTATTATGTCTTCTCGGGGTTTTTTGAGTGTAAACAAAATTGATGCGAGCCGTTCAAAGCATTATATATGCGATCAGTATGGACGCTAAACCAGAAGGTCGCAGAAGTAGGTGATATGACGCGCTTAACCATTTGTAAACCGAGCACTGTGACCATTAAGGTCAGAGCTTGGTAGCCTCTCGTCTCGGTCACGAAAGATCTACCACGATCTGCTTACGTGCGCTCTAAAGGTGAAAGTTCTCTTGATACGCTGTGTTGGATACCAGGCCCTCACGTTTCAGTTAGTATATAGTGATGGATTTATCCACACGGAGTGACGCCCAGTCTATGGCCTAAGCCGCTGAAATGTCCGTTTTCTAACAATGGCTTTCACGTTTAAACTGTGACAAATCTTTTTTCCCTGTGAGAGGTAACACACGACACTTTACATGACACACTAACAATCGAGAGAGGCGTACAAAGGAGTGCAAGATAAGAGGCAATGATATAATTAAATACGATAAGAAAACATGAATACATTAATGATTCTTCACCTCTTGAATCTAACAAAAGTTTGATAAATAAATTACTATGTCTAATATAAGCGAAAATCGTCTATTGAGCTTTACAATACTATATAAAGCCAAAATCCTTTCGAATATTTTGTGAACAACCCGTAGAAACAACGATTATTTCATACGATATTATTATGGTTAAGTGATATTATCAGTCTATAATATCTTTATTAATTTATTTATACTTGCTTATTGGCTTTCTATTATTATCAAAATTGAACAAGACTCTCATCATTCGACACTGTAGTAGAGAAAGAGAGATAAAATCTATTAATATATATATATATTAATTACTATATAATATATATATATTATATATCAATATATAATATTAATATATATATATATATAGTATAATATATATACCCTATATATATATATATAAATTAAATCTATTAAAGATTAAGTTGAAAATTATATCATATATAATAATAATTTATGAGTTATAAATATTATTATGTATAATTATAAGATAATATTATTATAAAATATATATATAAATATATATATAACGATGCTTGTCTGTATCCTCAAACAACTAACAAACCGAAATACGTGGAACTTAGGCAGAATAATAATGGCATCACCAAAATAATTATATCAAGTATAAATAACACTTAATGTGCAAAATATGATGTTGAAAATTGAGCTACAGCAACTTTATCATTAAGTTCCAACCATACAAATCTTAATCAGCTGAAAAGTTACTGTAATAGCCTTAATTCATTTAGTTTAGATTCATGGTTTTTCTATATGATTAAAAATAAAGGAAAATAAGTATAATAATTAAAATTTAGATTAAATATTACAAAAAGAAATTTTTAAAAAATTTTCCCACAACTTCGATTTAAAATAGAAAAATAAAATCATTAAATTTAACGATTTAAAAATTTAAAAAAAAAAAAAAATCATTAAATATAACATTTCATTTTTAAAATAATAAATTTTTAACATACTTCTTTGATGACAGATCCTTCAGGAGAGTATTTAATAAAGATGTTCCTCAATTCCTTGTCATCTAATTCTAGAGGCAGGTTGCAAATGAAGAGCCGAGTTGGAGAAACGAAAATATTGAAATTTTCCAACATCTTTCTTTTAATCTTTTCCCTAACAACTCTTAAATTTAAATCTGATTTCGAAACACCAAAACCCGGTTTTGTTCCAGCTCGAATAACTGCAGAAAACAATCAAAGATAACAATGAATCAAAGTAGAAATTTTTAAAGAAACAAATTTGGTCGTGCAAAAAGATCTTCTAGAAACTAAAACCGCACATATTATTTATTATACAAATGTAACATATTAATTATATTATTTCAAAATTTACTACTCCTAGTATTAAATAAATATTAACCACAAAATATTATTATTATTATTATTATTATTATTATTATTATTATTATTATTATTATTATTATTATTATTATTATTATTATTATTATTAAACAAAATTTAGCCACAATTACTACTTATCAAGTTGTTACATTTTCAAACCATTTAAATATACACGCATTCATTTAAATCAAGAAATACGAAAATATAGGCCTAGTACTATCTAAGGGTAATTTCAAATTTATTTACAACAATGACTAAAAAAATATGAAATAAAATTGAAAGTTTTCCGAAAATTAATTTCATAACAAAGCAGGAGTTTCAAAAGAAAAAAATTATTTAATAAGAATTTCAAAATTTTCTCAATTAATTAAAACAGAAATCCATTTTTGCTGTATATTCATTTATATTCATTTCAAAAAAAAAAAAAAAATCCATACCGCCCTCTCTTGCTAAATATAAATTTCTTTTATCTGGCCTTTCTTTTTCATTCTTCTTCTGTTCTATTTTCTTGGATATTTCATCCCTCCCAACTGCAGGAATAAGGAACAAGGATCGACCTCCGATATAAAACTTATCCTTGTAAACAGGATCTTCAAAAGCTTCTAGACATTTTTTGCAAGATGAAGATTCCTAGGTTATAATAATAATAATAATAATAATAATAATAATAATAATAATAATAATAATAATAATAATAATAATAATAATAATAATAATAATAATAATAATAATAATAATAATAATAATAATAATAATAATAAATTTCCCTCTTTACTTGGCTGTAACAATGCAGTAGTGCATACTTCCCCAGACGCAAAAACAATTAAATGTTACTTTAAAATATAAAAATATAAAACAGTAAACAAAAACAATTATAAATATATAAAGTAAAATTCAAAAAAATATAAATATATAACAAAATAAATAAAAAATATATATATAAAATAAACAAAAGAAAAAAAGAAAAATATAAATTTATATTACAAAATAAATAAAAGAAAAAAAATATAAATAAATATATAAAAAAAATAAACAAAAAAAAAATCCCTTACCTTAAATTGAGCAAATCCAGTTCCTAGAAATCTGCCTGTTTTAGAATCTCTGCAAAAAGTAACGTATTTGAGTGGGCCAAAGCTGGAAAGGATTTCTTCAATTTCTTCTTTGTTTGACTGAAAACTTATGTTTCGGATAAAAACTGTTCTTCCTTCTAAAACATCTTTGCTAGTTGAGGCATGTTTAAAATTATCATCTATTTTTAAATCTTTCTTTTTACCATTTGTATTACTATTGTCACTGCAGTCCATTTCTTCATTATCATCATCTTCATCTTCTTCATCTTCATCGTCATCATCATCATCGCTATACTCATCGTCATCGACATCACAATCATCATCGATATTTGATTCAATACATTCTTCTTTTATTTCAAGTTCTTCCACTTTTACCTGACCTACATATATATATATATATATATATATATATATTATATATATATATATATCATGATTATAATATATATATATATATATATATAATATATATATATATATATATAATATATATTATATATATATATATATATTATAAATATATATATATATATATCATATATATATATATATATATATAATATATAATATAATATATACTGAAAATATAATATTGTGTGTAAGAATGTATTGAAATGCGTTGAATGTGCTGGAGCAATTAATCCTTGGTGATGTAAAGACTAAGCTCGAGTGCGCTAGGGTCTACAATGAGTCATGTGCGACCTGTGCTTGATGTATGTAGTGAATCTATGATCTGGAATAAGAAGTAAGATCTAAAGTACAATGTGTTGAAACAATCTTAGGCTGAAGTGTGTGAGAAGAATTGATAAAAGAGAATGAACGCATTAGGATTGTTGTGGTGTGTAAAAAGGGAGCAAATGGAAGATAATGAAAGTACATTGAGATGTTTGGTCATGGGAAAGAATGATGATAGCGGTTAGTAAGCAGATGTATATGGTGCCGTGGCTGGGGAATCGACCGCTGGCGAACTGAAGAAAAGTGATGAGTCAGTAAAGAATGGCTGGAAAGGAATGCGAGTTTGGCAAGAGACAGAAAAGGTGCCATTAATAAGAGGAATTCCAGGTTATTGAGGGGGGTATGTTGTGCCCACCTGGGCCAAGAGATGACCCTACAGTGACGAGATCCATTAGTGAGGATCTGTCGCGTCCGTGAAAGCTCTAGGTTATTTTCTGACTGCGGGCAATTCGCACTAAAGGTATGAGTGGATATAATATATAATATATATATATATATATATATATAATATATATAAATAATATATATATATATATATATTATATAATATATATATATTATATATATATATATTATATATACTATATATATATATATATATATATATATATAATATATTATAGATATATATAATATATATATATATAGAGAAAGATACCACTTATGAAATACCTAACCATACCTGTTCGTAGTCTTTTTATCACCATGATTTTCTTTTTTAATTTTATCAGATGGATAAGATCTGAAATATATATATAATATATATATATATATATATATATATATATTATAATATATATATATATATATATATATATTATATATATAATATAATATATATATATATATATATATATATATATATAATTCAGCGTTCCCTTCCTCCCCCACAACTGGGGATAGGGTACTCAAACATGCACAGGGAATCAGAGGTATGCACGAGCATTGTCAGCATACAAATTAGTAGTACGATCAAAAACCCAGCACCCTATAGACAAAACTATGTGGAGGGAGAGGATTGAAAGATAAATAAATAATTCGAAAAAGAGGGGAGAGGAAGAAAACTAAAAGATTAAGTATGAGACAAGCACACATACTAGTGCTGGGGAGGGAGGGATCACAAAGTCCCCTTAGTATTGGTTTTTATCATTATGCCATGTCCCAAGTTACTTACACACCAAGAGCATAACACTGCAACAAGAATCAATACCCACTGCGTGATATATATATCTATAGATCGATATATATATATATATTATATATATATATATATATATATATATATATAATATATATATACTATATATATATATATTGAATGTATATATATATATATATAAATATATAAGGTAGAGTCAGAAAATACAGGAATATTCCGATTAGTATGTAATAAAGCGTGTTGTGAGAAATGTGCGCGAAAACATCTGATATACAGTATTCTACTTCGCCCTGACTCTTTGGCATGTGTCCCATGTTACAATATCACTTGTTATTGACACTGTCATTATCATTTTGCGAATATGGTCCGATTTTCATGAAGTTTTCACACAATCCTCTCACATGACGAACATGCACCGCATTAGTACGCATCTTGTCCCAAGATACTCACCCAGAACAGTTATGTGAAGAGCGCTCCTACAAAAGAGGAGAGCTCATTGATATGGTGGATGCAGATCGAGGATTGTTGAAGTGTAATAGCAGGCGATGAGCGTGCGTGGTACGACCCGCAACAAGCATCAGACCTCTGAGTGGAAATTTCCGAGTTCACCACGAAAACAAAAGGTTCGAGCAGTTTTCAAGCAGATCCACTCAAAGGGGAAAAGTCATGCTGGAGGTCTTCTTTGACATTAAAGGTCTCGCCACTTTGAGTTCATACATCAGAGTCGTTACAGTTACCAAACATATAGTTACAATATATCTCAGTCGTCTTCGTGACGATAATTCGACGCAAACGTACCGAGTTTTGGCAAGCGAAAAATTGGGTATCACCATGACAATGCCCCGCACACTCGTTCACTCCTGCCTCTGAGAATCTGACAAACAGAAACGTACGTGTGCTTTCTCAACCTCCTTACTTCCAGATTTGGCTCCAACTGATTTTTATCTTTTCCTTCGCACGAAATGTGGCAAAAGGGCAACGATTTCAGTTAGCAGAAGAAATTTAAAATGCTACCACTCGTGCGTTGAAAGAGGTAACAAAAGTATGGCTTACAGCGCTGTTCGATCATGGTAACAAGCGATTGGCCAAATGTGTACACCGAAAGAAGGTATTTGAAGTTATTGAATATGTTGAATTCATATATGATAATAAAGTATAGTTAAAAGTTCCGGTATTATTTGACTCTACCTCGTGTATTGTTACTTATTCATAGCTTTTGTAACGTATTCAAAGTTAACAATGAATACATGGATTTATTCTAACATACTCATAGCTTACAATGAATATATGAGTTTATTGTAACATTCATAGCTTAGATAGAATAAATACATGAGTTTATTGAAATGTATTCAGTCTACAATGAATAAATGAGTTTGTTGCAACATACTCAAAATCCCTGAAGAGATTAAGAAAGATCTCTTTAGTGGCAAAAGGTGTTTAAATACATTTGAGGAGCATTGATTAAACAGTTAGCATAGAAGAGGAAACAAAGAGTTAAGGTACAAGTGTGAAGCCTCTCAAAAACAAAAATCTCAACATCAAGAATAATAATAATAATAATAATAATAATTAATAATAAAATAATAATAATAATAATAAATTTTATATTTTACCAATAGAATCACGATCAGCATTTTCTTCAATATTGGATTCAACCTTTATATCTTTGCTATCAATACTGTCAGAAGGATTTTTATTTGGACTGTATCTCTGTTGTGATACAGCCAAATCGACTGCAATAGTTCTTCCTATAATAATAATAATAATAATAATAATAATAATAATAATAATAATAATAATAATGACACAGGTTACTTTTAACAGATTCTAAATTGTAAGCAAAGGAATAAAAAATTAAAACAGAACCAGACATACCCATAAATTTTTTCATATTTCTCTCTGTAATTGCTTTCGTCGCCGATAGTAAATTGTTATATTCAATAAAAGCAACGCCTTTAATTCTACCATCTTCAAATTTTAAAATGTTATAATCCTTAATGTCACCAAAGGGCTTAAAATATTGAATAATGTCATCTTCAGATGCCTGAAATTTAAATATAAAAATAAATGGTAGGAGAAGCAGGATTTTTAACTAGTGATTAAGCATAGTGATATATATATATAGTATAGAGTATCTATATATATATATATATATATATATATATAATAATTATATATATATATATATATATATAATTATATATATATATTATATAATATATATATATCTTTCTTTTGCTTTCTTCACCTTCCTCTTTGCCCCAAAATTGGGGGAAGGTGCGTGTCAAGCATCGGAAAAGAAAAACAGTAGGAGAACATGACAAAAGTCGAAAAGAAAGCCCAGCCTTACGCCCCCTCTGTACCATAATTAGTGAACTCGTCACAGACACAAAATCCACCCATAGAGCATAATGGACCGCGGACGGCCCTCACTATTAAATCGTCAATTAAGGTTCATCCCCTGCCCAGTTGGGCCCACAACCCATGCCCCATACAAAACCCCGCCATTCTCTCCTATCATGCACCTTTATCTCGCCTCTGCCAATTCACATTTTTCTCCTTCAGACATTCGTTCACCGACTCAATCCACTTCTCTTCGTCTCCCGCCGGTCGGTTCCCAACACACCACCCAACTATACATCCGCTTAACCAACGACATCACTCACCTTTCCACATGACCAAAACCATCTCAAACATACTTTCATTATCTGCTCATTACCCCTTTCTTCCACAACCACACCACTCTCTATACGCTTCATTCCTTTCTTTATCAATTCTTCTCACACCTAGCAACCCCCTAAGATGAAAACGAAAACACATTTGAAACTTTAGATCTATACCTCTATATTCCAGACCATAGTCTCACTACCATACAATAACACAGTAACAACATACCCCTCATGCTAAGACCCTACACACTCAAGACTTAGCCCTTTGCATTCACCAATTTAATTCAACCAGCCACCTTCCTGGCCATTCACAAACTTTCCTACTACACTCTGCATCGTCCGTTCCCTTCTCATCCAACATATACCCTAAATATTTAAACTTCGACACTTGTTCCAGCTGCTCACCATCTAACATAACTTCACACTGAGAAGTGTCCTCACTCACAACCATAACCTTTACTCTTATCCACTTTACTTTCAAAGCCCCTCCTTTTTACACACCCTCCAAATCTCTCTACCAATCCTCTCAAACTCTCTTCAGATTCGCCACACAAACCAAATCATCCGCATATAATAGGAGGCACCCTCCACGCATCTCATTCCTCCACCATTCTAAACACCATCTTCCTGCCATCCCACCTCGAATCTTTCATAACCCACATCCATATACTAAATTAAATAACCTGGATCATAGCAAAACTTTGTTCGTCCTCCGCTATTAATCCTAAAACCAATCACCATTGACACCATTTATTCATTACACCGCTTCACTATCATCATACATATTTGATTCCATTCAAAGCCTACCACCAACACCATATATCACTTAACACCTGCCATAACGCTTCCCTATTACTCTTATCATACGCCTGTTGCAATCCAAAAAACCTAATACAATTTATTCTTCTTCTCCCTCATTTCCCATCATTTGTTTCCATGTAAAATTTGACTCCACACATCCTCTACCACTCCAAACGCACCCTTGTTTCTTCACCAATCAGTCCTTCCAGTTCACTCGACGCACTCTTCGACCAAAAATACCAGCATATACCTTCCCACTACACTCAGTAAACTTTTTTCTCTATTACTTTAGAAAAGTCCAATTTTCACAATTATCTTTTTTATCTTACCATTGCCGATCTCCTCCAATCCTTGATAATATAATATATTTAAACAATTTATTATTATCTAGTAAATACATATTTGTTATAAATATTTAAATGTTCTATGACTGTGTACATATTTATACATTCTATCTTAACAAATACGGAATGACATGGTGAAAACCTGTCGATATCGCCTTGAAGGGCCGGTCGTTTGAAAACTGTCTTGAATTGCTAACTTTTTTGGGTTAGAGAATAGCTCAGTCGGTAGGCGTCCGAGTATGTCGATCTCAGTCGCAACATGCGTTGGTCGACCCCCAGAGAAGGATTTTCTTACCTCCACAACACTTTTTATAACATACAAATTTAACCTCCGCACTGGCACAAGTTACATATTTAACATCTATTAAATTTTAGTATCGACCACAAAAAGTAGCCTGCTGAATTAGTCTTGAAGGGGGCTTGTTGAAATTCATTCTTGAATCTAACTTTTGGGTAGAGGATGGCTTCAGTCGGTAAGCGCCCTAGTATGCCCAATCTCAGTTCGCAACATGCTTGCGTTCTACCAGAGGAGGCAATTTTCTTAACCTTCCCACAATAGTTCTTTTAACTAATACAAATTTAACTGCAGTCTATTGCAGTATATATATATATATATATATATATATTATATATATAATATAGATAATATATATTATATATATATATATAATATATATATAATATATATATATATTATAATATATATATATATATATAGTATATATATATATATATATATATATATACCGATAATATATATATATATAAATGGATTGAGTCAGTAAAAACGAATTTGAAGGATGAGAAATGTGAGTTCGTAGGGCAGAAGAAGGGTTACAGGAGTGAATGGCGCGGATTGTGTGTGTATGGTTGTGCCCACCTGCGCCAAGGAGAACCCTTACAGTGACGATCTACCATAGTTGAGGGTCCATCGCGGTCCATGAACTCTAGGGTGATTTTCTGACTGCGATGAGTTCTCACTAATTAATGTACTGAGGGGGGCGGTAAGGCTGGCTTTCTTTTCGACGTGTTGTGTCATGTTCTTCTACTGCTTTTCTTTTTCAATGCATTCGCCCACCTTACTCCCATTCTTGGGAAATATAAGGAAGATGAAGAAGAAGCAGAAGAAGAATATATATATATATATATATATATATATAATATATATATATATAATATATATATATATATATATATATATATAATATATATATATATAATATATATAATATATATATATATAATTAATATATATATATATATATAATATAATATATATTGCCTTTAGAGAAGTATCTTACACACCAACTACAGTTTTCAATTCTTCCCAGTTGCCATACGATACTTTAATAAATAATAAAATACACCAGTAATAAATAGAACAGTTGTGCACTGCTAGCAACTCAAGATTGCATTCCCTGTTCAAACAATACTTAGTCATTTATATTTCAATTTGCGTTGTCCAAGTATATTTATTTTTAAATTAAAATATTCTTTAAGAATAATAATTGCAAATATAATATAATAACTTTTTTATGTTTGTGTTATTTAAAAAATATTCCATTTCCAGATTTTCAATAAGTATTAACAAAGTTTAGCTTACTAGCTTTATGTTTTACCATATTGCAATTTCTAAGAAGAGTCTTATCTAGCCACATATAAAGAATAAAAAATAATGAAAGAGAGACCTAATAATCAGCCAAAAAGTTAAAATAAAAAAACGCTATTACTCAAACATGACATATAAAATACTCCCTTTTAAGATAGATATCATCCAATACTCAAATTCAAAAATTCACAAAATTGTGATGCAAAAACATTAAAGCTTTCCACTAGTATCTGGCGAGAGACTTTCCTTTTTGGTGTTGACATTCCTACCTAACCTACACTTATAAATACGCTCTCTCTCGACTGATAAAGGATAATTATTTGCCTGCAAGCACAGATAATAATGAAAACCTTGGCCCATTTTCATGCCACCGCATGAAAGGATCTCTTCTGTAGCAGCATCTCATGTTTCGTAGAGCCTCATCTCCTCTTCACAATTGCAAATTTGAATTCTTTGCTCCTTGATGACTGTCTCTGCAGTTTTTACGATGAGTTCCCTGTGTGATTCCTTGAAGTGAATGAGATCAATGCCAATTTCTGCATGAAACTTATCAAAGTCTAACATATCCAAATCCTCATCTTCAGTTGGTTTATTTGCTGAAAAGCCACCATCATCACATCAGATGCTCGTTAGCCAGGGTTACAGATAAGGCGGCTTCCACTTCTCTCTCTTTTTTTTTTTTTTTTTTTGTCAAGCGACAAAGCTCCTCGTTATGCCTATTTTAATGCATCTAGAATGAGTTCACCGTCGGAGTCCATTCTTGTGGGGTTCAGCTAGCTTAAAGAATTCCTTATTTAGACCTTTTATTTATTTATTTTTTTTACAGTTGTCACCGCGCTCACGGCGAACCCTAATCAAGGAGTGGGTGTTGAACGCCTCAAAATTCATCTAACGCAAATTTACGCAGATGAGCACAGACGCAGCTTTAAAGTGAGGAATTAAATTGAGTAGGAAACACAGATGAGGGAAGATAACAGAACAGAGGTGCAGGAAAGAAAGAAGCACCGCAGCAAACCAGTCTGATTACTACATCAACACAAGACTCATTTGCCGACACAGCACCCCTTGTTCTACGAGGGCGTCATAAAGGTTGGTGTACAGCGAGTGATAGTTCCCTCGAGCACTTCCCTCTCGAGCGTTACCTATAGAAAAGGGATAAAGCACCAAACATCGCGCCGCAAATATAAAGTGCAAGTGAACTAGAAATTACAGGACAGTTTAGCCTTTTGGCCTTTGACCGACCCTATCCAAAAGCCGGATGAAAACCAAGCCCCTCGCCCCTCACAGATATGAGAGCAGTACTTTCCAAACAAGGGCGGATGAGACCCTTGTATAGGAGGAGAGAGGAAAAAAAGTCTTGCACTCTAAACAACTCCCAGTTTCTGGTAGCCCCCAGCAACCACTGTTATTTGAGGTTTTCAAAACATTTTTTTTGTTAATTAAGGCAAGGATGTTTATATTGTCAACAGAGAGACGAGAGAACCATCGAAAGAGATAAAAAAGTTAAGTGTCTTAGAGCTACCATTTGTGTAACCAGGGTTTTTAAAAAGAATTAAATTTCACAAGCTTGAGACAACCCAACCCTGAATTTCTATTCCAGATCAGCGAGAATAGAATCGGAAAGATTAAAACGAGAGCAATTACTAGAAAAAAGAGGAGCAGAATTATATAAGTTGAGAATGAAGGGTCAATCATCACATTTGAGGGATAGAGTTACATCGTGCAGGTGAGAAGGATCATGATGAAAAGCAGGAATAAAGTAGGAAATAAAACAAACCCTGAGAACACCACTATTGACAGAAAAAGAAGTCGCCCCATCAAACAACAGCCGACATTGAGCGATTTGAAAAGAAGCTAACATAAGTAAGCAAAGAGAAAAGGAAAACCCAAAGGAGGGGAAGCTTGGCACAGTGACACGGAACCTATCGTCAAATGTTTTGGATATGTCAAGCGCGCACCACACAAGTCTTCCCGTAGTTCCTAACGGCCGAAAACCATAAATCGGTAAATTAGGAAAGTAATCGCCAGTAATCTCGAGCACCGAAACCGTACTGTAATTCAGAAAAGAAGGAAAGATTTTCCAGCATATCTAATAAGAGAGAGTTGAGAAGTTCAAAGATCTAGAAAGAATACAAGTGAGAGCTATAGGCGATAGTTGAAGATCAGAACAGCATCATTTTTTCGGAATAGTTGACATATGCGCGCTTCCAACACTGAGGAAAGTGCTAATATTGAGGCATAAGAATATAGTTGAACGAGGGTGGGGTCAGCACGGAAGCCCACTTCCTCAAAACTCGAGATAATTGCCATCCGGGCCAACCCGCCTTCCTAACGCTTCATAGATTCAGGCACCACTGCACCGATCAAATGAAAATGACAGTAAAGCATAGACACCTGAGAGGAGAAGAGGAGGAAGAGAAACCAGAATCGTCCAGATTGGAATTAGAGGAAAATAGAGACAAAGAGATGCATTGCCTTCATTGAGTATTAACACAGAATCATCCAGAGCAATAAGAGGAGAAAGGACGATTAACAGAAGTTTTAGAGATGTTTTTGGCAAGAGCCAGAGAATTTTTCAGTAGGAGAACCAAGGAGGTCAGCGCATTTTCGTTTAATAAAAGTCCGCTTTGCTCGTGAAAGAGTATCCTCAACGATTTCTAGCTGATAGAAAATGGAAGAGTGATAGAGAACGAGAATTTTTCCACACCGATAAGTAATTTTCTAAGCCTGACAATGGACAGGGAACAAGCCACGATCGAACCATGATTTGAGGAAAAAAGATTTAGTCAAGAAGGAATGAACATCCCATTAACAATTACAGTTAACACTTTATCGGCAGAATCTCGTCTTAAGAGTCCAAGCAGTCACTTCAATTATAGTTAGCGTAGAAGCAACGCAATGCCCCCCAAATCGCCCATCAAAGTCCAGAAAAACCGCAGGCAGGATGAGATGTTGGGAGAGAAGTATATAAAATTAAGTGATAATTAAGTTTCGTCAGATTTAACCTATAGGAGCGAAGTGTGTATTTATAGAGAGAAGGACTAAGTGTGAAACATAGGTCAAGTATGTTCAAAATCGTTGGGACGATCCGCGAATGTGTTAGTTATTTAATCAGTTGACCTCCAGATCGTAGAATACTTGAATGATTCGGCTTCCTCTCCACCTAAATCAGGTACGAGAGGAACCCAACAATTCAGTTTGTGTACATTAAATCCTAAATAAGCAACCCAGTATTGGATGAGAAGATTAAACAGTCTTGTGAGAATAGAAGGTAAATCAAAAAAAGCATGAAAATCTGTTCTTTAGGAGAACAATAGCAGAAACACTAAAAATATTGTAGTAGAAGGAAGAAAGATTTAGAGCCACAATCGAATTAGAGATTCGAGATTCTCGAGACGTGTTATTATAGGAATTTTACATAGGCACATACTTCACCCTTCTAACGAAATTATAAAATAAGTTATAGTTGGATATATTAAACGAGTTGAAGATGAATTCTTAGCCATCTGGGTCTCAGACAAGAGCATAAAATAAGGTTTAGAGTTAGAGAGTTAGTATTCCATGGATGCAGATTAGAGTGCAGCCATTGATTTCCGCATAATCAAAAGAAAAGCCAACGCCGTGCAAATCTCTATCATACCAAGCACACGCAATCCCCCCCCCCCAAAAAAAAAAAAAAAAAAAAAAAAAAAAAAAAAAGTTATACAAAACCAAAGAGAAATCAGGAAAATTTATTCGTACGCTGAAACCTAAATTTTAAAACGGTTAAAACCCTATTTACAGCAAATATCTAAAATAGGAATAATCCCAGAAAGTTAAAACACTCACGCACTCACATGCTCTCACGAAATGCTTCACAAAAAAAAACAATACTATTGATCAACTTAAAAAGTAGATAAATCTGTATAAATTATAATAATTGCTGTCCAAATAGGTAAATTTTGCGCCTAAAGACAAGTTGGAGAAACGCTTAAAATCTAAGGTTAAAAAGAAATCGAGGAAAAAAAAAAAAAAAACTTAGACTTAAATAAATAAACTAGATTTATTATTGAAACTAAAAGTTTCTCATAATTTTTCACCCAAAAAGTAAAAGATCGGCTAAGATCGGCCATTTTAACCGATTACCGATACCGATCCGATAACCATCAAAGGCGATACTTCATACGATACCGGATACATCGGTACATCCATAATATAGTTATATATATATATATATATATATATAATAATATATATATATATAATATATATATATATATAATAATATATTATATTATATATATCATAATATATATATATATATATATATAATTATATATATATATATATAATATATATATTATAATATATAATATATATATATATATATATATATATATATACGGTAATATACGGGTATATAAATTTGGTTCTTGTGGCGAAGTCTGAGAGAGTTTGAGAGATTTGGTAGGGATTGCAGTATGTAAAGGAGGGGGTTGAAAGTAAACGTAGATGAGTAAGTTATTTGTGAGTGAGGACAGTCCTCAGTGTGAAGTTATGTTAAGATGGTGAGCAGCTGAGCAAGTATTGTCTGAGTTTAAAAAATATTTAGGTATGGTGGATAAAGAACGATGAGTGCAGAGTTATAGGAAACCGTCTGAATGGCAGGAAGCGTTGCTGTGCAATTAAATCGTTTCTGAATGTAAAAGGACTAAGTCGGTGCGCTAGGGTCTTACATGGAGGTATGTTGTTACCTTGTTATTGTTATGGTAGTGAACTATGAGTCTGAATAAGAAAATCGATCTAAAGATTCAATGTGTTCAGATTGACAATCTTAGGGCATTTTCTACGTGTAAAGAATAATAAAATGAGAACAATGTGGGTGTGAAAAAGGGTAAATGAGAGAATAAATGAAGTATGTGAATGTGGGTCCACGTGAAAGATGATGATAGTCGCGTTGGTTTAAGCGAGTATAGGAGAGTGTTGTTTGCGAACCACCGGCTGGAGACGAGAGGCAAAGCTGGATTGAGTCGGTAACGAATGTCTGGAAGAAGAATGCGATTTGGCAGCAGCGAGAATAAAAGGTGCATGGTAGGAGAGAATGGCGGGGTTTTATGAGGATGGTTGTGACCCACCTGGGCCAAAGGATGAACCCTTACATTGACATTCTACCTAGTGAGAATCCGTCGGTCCCATGAAGCTCTAAGGTGAATTTTCTGTCTGTGACGACGCTTTCACTAATAATGCCGTACAGAGGAGTAGCAGTTAGCTGGGCTTCTTTTCGACAGTTGTCATACTCTCTACTGGCTTTCTTTTCCATGCTGTAGCGCTCCTTACTCCAATCTTGGAATAAGTAGGCGAAGAAGAAAAGAAAGATATACTATATATATATATATATATATATATATATATATATTATATAATATATATAATTATATATATATATATATATATAATATATATATATATATATATATATAATATAGTATATATATATAATACTAAAAATATATATAGAATATATTATAAATATACATACATCGTTAATATATAAGTTCTCTATCCCTTTAAAAATTCAATGTATAGATAATATATATATATAAATATATAATATATATATAGTATATATATATATAAATAAGGTATATATAAATGGAAATTTCATTCTCTAGCCTCTGGCCGGAATTAAAATTTTCATTCTCTGGCCTCTGGCCAAAATTACTCTCCTGTGCATCTCTAATAATAATTATTATTATTATTAATTATTATTTATATTATTATTATTATTATTATTAAAATTAATAGTAGTATAGCAATAGTATCATAGTAGTATAGTATAGTAGTAGTAGTAGTAGTGTAGTAGTAGTAGTATGTAGTTGTAGTTGTAATTATTATTATTATATATTATTATTAATAATTATAATAATATATACATTTATGTACATACAATCTATGTATACAACAAAAAATTTAATAATAAAAAATGAAAAATCTAACCTTATATGATAAATTTCTTACAACAATTCTTCCTTGCTTCCCTCTGCCTGTAAAAAAAAAAAAAAAGGTCTAGAATGTTTTAATATATATAGGAGAAAAAAAACACCTTTGATTAAAAAGAAAGAAATAAAACAATAATAATAATAATAATAATAATAATAATAATAATAATATAATAATAATAATAATAATAATAATAATAATAATAATAATAATAATAATAATTAATGATTCAGTCAGGGTTACAGAACCAGAGTTACAAGGTTTTGGGATTAACCAGATCTGGAATAAAAAAGATTTTTTTAGGTGGAGCTAGAACTAAGAATTTTTTTTTTTTTTTTTTTTGGGGGGGAGGGGGTCGGGTGGAATGGAAGCCAGTCAAATCTGAAAGGTTTTTCCTACAGTAAATGGTTCTGAAGTAGTGCTAAAACTGTATAGTTTTAAAAAGATATAGCTAAAGACAAATCCATGCAATATTAAAATGGTGAAGATTTAGAAGGAGTTAGAGCTTGGTATTTTTAAATTGGAGTCAAGAGTTAAAGCTGACAAAAAAAAATTCCATCTCCACAGCCAAGGATTAAATACACTTAAATACAAATTAAAACAATGTACTTCATATTATATTTGGAACTAGCTACTCAATTTAAGTGAGTTTAAATATAACGTACTTGTATATTAAATTAATTTACTAATTATTTTAATTCATTTGATGTTTAAATTTATAATAAAGATATCTAAAAACTTCTCAGTTGAGCTATCTAATTTGACTACCCCAGAATACCCAAATAAGTATATTTTACTTAATAATATTACTTAATAATAAATACTAGAGCTCAAATATATATATATATATATATATATATTATATTATAATATATTATATATATATATATATATATATTATATATATAATAATATATATATTATATATATATATATATATACCTAAGTCCTAAGGTAGGTAGGTTACCTTCTAGGTAACTAGGCCAACATAAACTAGGTGAGGTTTAGTCCTATCTTGATGTCAGAAAAAAGTTTAGATCCTAATTTTTAAAAAAATGCAATGAAACTTACAAACAATTAATATTGAACTGTAGAGCTTTGTATTAAGTCTCCAGGATTACCAGATTATTGTTGTTTAATTAAAAGTATTTAACTTCACAATGAATATGAAATTTGCTTATATTTAACCTCAATACAATGACAGTAATTAAGCAGTTCTGACAAATGACTGAGATTTGAACTCTGTTCTGGTCCCATTTTTTGCAAGACAACACAAGCTACCTGTGTTACCAGACTTACTATTTTAACTAATTTTACCAAATTTTGAAGTATTTTGCTAGCTATAACTATTATTTTTTCAAAAATTTGGTGAATATTATGTTCAATAAATTTACCCTAGAATACTATTTTTTTTAAAATCATTATTAAATAAGGAATATATATATACAGTATATGTGGTATATATATATACAGTATATGCGGTATATATATATATATATAGTATATATATATATATATATATACTATTATATTTTTTTTATTAATAATATATATATATATTTATAATAAGTTATAATATATATAATATATATATATATTATATATATATATATATATATATAAACTTACTTTTTTTAATAACAGCCATGATAAACTAGATTCAGAGTCTGAGGACAATTTAAATTCTATTAAACAAGATTTAAAATTTATATTCTATATAAACAATAGATTTATATATCCATTATGAAACAATAAAAAAAGAAATCTCCGTTTCTCTTTTGCTTATTTCACTGTAGAAATAGAATAAGATGAATTAAACAATATTATATTACAATATATATATTATAAGATATTACAATATTATAAATTAGTCATCAAAATATAACAGCAATGAAAAACTAAAAATCTTTATAAAATGCTGTTAAAGCTGTGCTTCTGAACATTTTAATAAGGAGATGGTGAATAAAAATAAATGTAATTTAAAAGAAATTTTTAAAAACAATAAATACAGAGTGGGTAGCTGCTAGATACTGAGTAAGAAAAAGTATATAATCATGCACTAGTAGCCAGCGTAAAAATCAAACGATTTCATGGGGATATAGTAGTTCAAAGTAAAAGATTTCACTTTATCATATTGGACTTTTAACTATATAATAATAAAAAAAAAAAGCAAAAGTGATAAAGATTAACCTAAAGATAAAAAAAGTAGTCGAATAAACTTTTACCAATATCCGCATACCAGCCAGTCATCCTACCCTATTCAAAGCTTTGGCTGGATATCATTTATAATACCAGCCTATTTGGACATATCTTTCATAAGGAATTGAAACTTCCTCTTTAAATGTTAAATATTTAGTTAATACACAATCATTACTAACTTATAGAATATTTGCTTTAAATAATTATATACTAAAAAATAATATGTAAATATAAGAATAAGATTGAACATGAATAGGAAGTCTTAAAAGACTAAAATGATTCATTATGTGGGAATACTTTTAAGCATTAGATGAATATATCACGTCAAGTATGTTTAAAATGGGAATCATTTAGGCGAGAGTGAAGAGAGAAAACCTATTTGAGAAATCGAACAAAAAGACTGCGGAAATACAATGAAAAAAGCGTCAGCGATAGATCTGTTAAAATATTCAAGGTAGCAGATAGGGAAGAAGATTATAGAAAAATAGATACTAAAATAAACTCTTGAAGGTGAGCAATAGTGCAAATTAATTTCTAATAGTAAAAAGTGTAGTTTTTCACCTAGATACTCAATAAAGATATAACTTACAATATTGAAATATGAATGGATTGCTTGAGTCAGTAGGGCCAGAAACATATTTAGGTCAAATGTAACTATAAGCAGTAATCTTGAAAGTAGCTAATTCAATCCTGGTAGAAGCACAAAGGTAATAATGAAGCGTATAATAAATCACTGTATTTACAATAGTAAGAAGATAAATGATACTAACTATTTATTTATGCCTGAATATTAGAATTCGTTGATGCACAATTTGACCTATATTAATTTAACAGAAAACATAATATGCTGAGAAAGTGCAACAAAGAGCAGCCAATATTTCATGGGTTGAGGGTTAAGACTAAGAGCTAAGGAGAGGATCAGTTAGGAATGTTTTCTGGAGAAGCTACCTTTTCTTAGAGGGACATTAGATACTAGCACACAAAAATATTTATGTCTAATCAATAATAACAGAGATACCAATAAATTTCATCATATAAGTAAAACCACTAGATGCGGAGACCAGGAAGACAATAAGAAAATTAAGAAGGCATGTATCTTGATGATAAGAAAACATTCATCATAATAGTGTTATATTCTTGGAAGCTTTACCAATAGAGTTCTGAGTGTGACTCACTTGCAACATTTAAGAAAGATTGCATAGGTATAACCGTAATGGATATATATAATATATAATAGTATGTTTGGGCAATCATATATATATTTGATTTAACCAAATTGTTATTAAGAAAACTGCATGTTGAACTTACCAGTATACAATTAAACTATAAAGCTTGTCGTTTATAGCTTACCTTAAGCTATTAAGTTTTTTGCTTTGGTAGAAGATGCATTTAATATTTATAGGACTATTGCCGTTGTTAGGATATGAACAAACCTTGGTGTGTGATAGGTTTGCAATATTACAATGCATGCTGTTGAAAAATTAGTATGACTGAATTATCTTGATAGGCCCATGTGCCTGCTTACTGTCTCTTTAATATATCTGAAAAGGAATTGATGTGTGAAAAATTAATATTTTACTTTAATTTTACTGAAAGATTTTGTTTTAACAAATCTCAGATATTTAATGCATCTGTATAATAACAAACAAGCTCAATAGTTAATCCTATTTTTCAAATCCACAATGAGAACCATAAAAGAAACCAAATAATCAATCAAATAAATACAATCATTATATACAAGCTCTGACTTGAAGACTATCTTAATCTAAATAAATTAGGATTAAACGACGGTACCCTAACATCCCCACACTAAATCTATCCTGAACACTAAAGTGTTTTTCAGATGAACTTGAAAACGTTGAATCAAATGGAGAGGGGACATGAAAAAATCGTCTAAAAGCTTCCTTCTGCATATTTTCATTTCATTCTTGGTTTACACTTTACTATCATTAAATATTAGTAATAAATCTAATATGCACTTTATATTTAGTGTACACTACTTATACACTCAGAAAAAAGAAAATTAATAACATGTCTTCAATCTGACTACAAACCTGATGGAGTTTTAGAACTAGGTGAGTCTTTTGGGCTTATCGTCATATGCAAGACACAGTGCTTTTTCACAATGTTCGACCTGACAAGACACATCAGCCGTCGTTGTGAAATTAATCCAGCAGTTATTCAATGGAGACTCAATAGCAATGCTGAGAGAAGCGCTGAATAAAGATAACTTTGGTACAGAAGATATTATGATAAATTGATTATGGAGCTGATCTCAAACAAAGGTTCCATTATGACAATGTCAGAAGCTAATTGAAATGTTCTCTAGAAAATCAACCAACTATTTATATAGTTCTGTTTTGGCAGCTGATCCAATTGGATCAACGTCTTCTAATTGAATAGAAAATTTGTTAAGATGATTATCCAGCATAGTAATATGGACATGAAATCCCAGAATTAAAACAACAGAAAAATTACAAACCAAAGTTTGTAAGTTCTTGTTTGTTTGAGAAGGTCAGACTTTCTGGCAGAGCAAATTCTTCTGTGCCTGAAATTCCACCTTGTGTACGTATACACCATCGGGAACATCAAGTTCCAATGCCTTTCTCCTTCAGAAGAGCTACTCATACCGTGCTGAGTATAGAAATAGGAATTAGCTTTCACACACACAATAAAGCATGCTAAAGCATATAAAATACTCTCTAAAACTTAAGTATTAATTATTACCTCATCACGATGAACCTTGTTTTTTGGGCACATTTGGGAAAAACTAACACTAAACAAAAAAAGAAAAAATGTTGCAGATAAGATGATTTGCTCTCAAAAGTATTTTTTTATTTACAAAACTTGGGCACATAAACAAAAAAAATAATAATAATAATAATAATAATAACAAATATAATAATAATAAAATAATACTGATACCTAATATATAATAATAATAAATAATAATAATAATATAAATAATAATAATAAATTACAAACCTAATAATTAATAATAATGAATAATAATAATAATAATAATACATAATAATTTAATAACCTATAATAATAATAATAACTCAATATCAGACTACCTATAATAATAAATAAGAATAAAATAATAATAATATAATAATAATAATAATAATATAATAATAATAATGAATAATAATAATAATAATAATAATAAGGTATATATATTATAAGTAAATGTTTACATATAATTGCAGTTGTAAATTAGAAACTTTGGGCCCCAAAGTGGGGTTTAAATTATGTTGGTTTTACATTTAAGAAAGGATGGATTTAGTCCTACATTTATACCCATCGTAGCAATCATGTGGGTAAGTCAGTCTGAGTTTTCAGTTAGCTTGAATTTGACTCCTTGAGAAACAGAAAAATTAGGTACTCTTGGAGTATTATTCTCTCTCTCCTTATAGGAAAGGTGTTCTTGTGAGTTCCAGCTGAGTCCCCTTTGTTGATTGATCAAGGAGGTCTTCTATGCTGGGTCCTAAAAAAATGGGAAAGAGGAGACTCAAAATCAGTAGACAGGGTATGTCCCATCCACTCTTCAAAGAATCCCTTAATTGTTTTATTTTGTGTCATTCTACATTCACTTTATTTTAATTATTTCACAATTACTATTTTTAATGTAACTAAACTCTTAATTTTTCATTCAAATCCTAATAATTATTTAAATGACTTAATTGTTTCTATACACAATACCCAATAAGACTTTAAGACCCACTCTCTGATAAGAGGTGATGACTACTCAATTGTAGACACCAAAAAAGGATACTACTGGGGGTAATGGTCCTCTTCTTTCTGGAATTATGTTTTATTTTTGTTCTTAAATACTTTTATATTCCTTCCCTTTCATGTTATTTCTTGCTTTATTGGATTACTTTATATGCGGTTAGGTTTCCATATACAGCATCGATGATCCATAAGGTTAGGACTTAGGTTTAGGTATACAGCATCAATAATTAATCCGTAAAGGTTAGATTTCAGATAATGGTCTCCCTTGTTCAGGTTCTAATAAGATTTGTTAATTTACACAGTTTTATTGTTTATAATTAACAAAACTTATCATAACCTGAACTAGGAAGGCTGTAAACCGAAACGTAACCTTTATGGATAGTTGAATGATGCTGTATACCTAAACCTAACCTATATGGATTGTTAATGATGTAGACCCAAACCTAACCTACATGGATCTACATTGCTGTAAGCGTAAGCCTAACCCAGATGAGTTGAGGTGGCTAATATTTACATAACTATTGTATTAAAACTATAAACTTTTAATTTACAAAAATGATATCAAAAATTTTGAAGTTTTTTTAATGATTCACTTATATTTTAAATGTATATCTTCACTAAAAATATAAAAAAAAAGTTTTCATTTTTGCATTTGTGCTTATGAAACGTAAGAAATGCTCGAGTATGTGTTACCTTTTGTAACTTTGACCATTTTTGTTTTTGTCACTTGTGCTTACGCTCGATAAGAAATGCTTACCCAGTAGTGACCGACCGGGGCGGGAATTTTGCCGGGGCCGGGGCTGCTCTAATTTAGCGGGGCCGGGGTTAGCTAAAATTAGAAATATAAGTCAAAAACACTGAAAGTTAAAATCTTTTCTATTATAGAGGAATTAATTATAATTGTTAATTATAATTTGGATTTTTAATTATTCAATTAAATAAATATTTTCGAAAGAATTTTTAAAAATAATTGATTTTCTAGAAGACTAAGTTGTATTAAATATTACTCCTTATATATATGATAGTACCTCTAGTATATTCTTAATAATGTTATATATATCATATATATATATAGTATATAAATAATATATAGTATATTACCGATATATATATAGCGTCGCGCGGGGTGACGTGGACACACTTTAGGTATAACTTGGTCTCCCGATTCTCCCTAATGCACTTTTGGATTTTTTTTTTTTTGTAATCACGGCCTATAGTGGGACACAAAATTAGATAGTAATTTATATAAAGTTTTATTAGAAGTTTGAAGTAACGCCGAGTCAGCCGACCGTGGAGGGTGAAGCGGACCCAGCCATTGAGGGTGACTCGGACCATCTGTTTAAATTCGTCTTTTACGTTTAATTTCAATTTTATATTTTATTGTTTACTTTAATATAAATAATTATTTATCAAAATAAAATTGCCATATGTAATACGATTTCAATAATGATAAATAAAATACGATATAATAGGGTAAAAGACGATCATTACATTGGTTTTATCTCTTTCAGTTATTTTTAGTCATATTCACCCTCTCCGCCCAAAAATTTGACCTTTCTTGAACTCGTTTTTTTTATTAAAATTTCATTTTTTAAAAAAATTTTCACTTATATGAAAAGTATTTTTATTAATTTAAATTAATTATACGTAATAAAATGTCAATAATTATACGTAAAATACGAAAAACAATGGGGGTCCGAGCCACCCCTCCATCAATTTGGTACGGCGGGGTGAATCGGACCAAATTAGGCCCCGTTTTTTACTATACTGCTTGATAAAAATTACTTTGCCAGTTTAAAGCTAACATACTCGAGTGTATCACTGAAAAAATAATGAAAATCGATCCACAATTTTTTTTTATAACGAGTTAAAAAACACCATTTTCAAGAAGTGAAGTTCTATTGAAGGAAAATTTGTACCCTAATTTCTAACATTTTTTAAAATTAAAAACTTTCTAGAATTTAAAGATGATCTAAATAAAACTTGTAGTATACGCGTGGCTATAATGAGCGGAACAATTTTTTTTTTTTTTATTATTTTTTATTTATTAGAGTGGACGATCACCCCTCCTAAAGAGGCGGACCTGGTCACCCGGCCCGACGCTATGATAATATATTTATTATTATTATTATATATAATTTATATATATATATACTTATTTTATATTATATATTATATATTTATATATACTGTATATATTAGATAATATACGTATATAATAAGCGTAGGCGGAGGTGACATCGCGGACCACCCACTTTAGTAAATTGTCGCCCGGGACTTCCCTAATGCACTTTGAATTTTTTGTTTTTTAATCACGGCCTATAGTCGCATAAGCACACAAAAAATAATTAATATAATTTATAATAAAAGTTTATTTTTTTTTGAATAACGGCGAGTCAGCCTGACCGTGGAGGGTTGAAGCGGACCACCATTGAGGGGTGACTCGGAACATCTGTTTAAATTCGTCTTTAATACTTTTCAATTTATATTTATTTTTACTTTAATATATAATTTATTTACATATTAACTTAGTACTTATACAAGGAATGTAATAATGATAAAAATAAAATACTGGGAGTACATTAGAATTATTTTTTGCCCCGCCCACAAAAATGTTTGCACTTTTTGACTGTTTTTTTATTAATGTTCTTTTTTTAAAATTTTCACTTAATATAAGTAACTTTTTATTCATTAATATTAATTAAAGATAATAAAAATGTCAATAATTACGTAAAATACGAAAAACAATGGTGGTCCGAGCAACCCCAGTCAGTTTTTAGCTGCGGGTGGAATCGGACCAAGGTAGGACCCCCGTTTTTTTGGCCATAATAGGCTGGACAAATTACGTTTCCGTTTAGCTAACATTACTCGAGTGTATCCACTGAAAAAATATTAAATCGATCCCACATGTTTCCATTTATAACGAGTAAAAAAAATCACATTTTTCAAGTGAATTTATATTTGAAGTTAAAATTTACCCTATTTCTACATTTTTTAAAATATAAAAATGTTCTAGAATTATAAATATATCTAAATAAAACTTGTAGTTACTACCCGTGTTAAATGAGCGAAATTTTTTTTTTTTTTTTTATTAAATTTTTTATTTTACTTAGAGTGGACCGAATACCCCTCCTAATAGAGGCGGGCCCGGTCCCCGCCGACGCTATATGTATATATATATATTTACACTAATCTTTCTCGTGCTGTAAGCGCATATATGTCCAACGGATCCCGAAAAAAGGTAGCCGTCCTCCTTCCAACTATCGCCTATAGCTCTCACTGTATTCTATCTAAAATATTTGAAACTTTTTAACTTTCATTTCTGGATCATCTGGAGTCTCTTCCTTCGTTCAGAGTCAATCAGTATGACTTTCGTCTTTCGAGGTCAATGGTGACTACTTTCTTATTTAACTGATTTATGTCTTCTGCTTAGGGACTATGGGGAGTCTTTTGTGGTGGTGCCGCTTGACATATCTAAAGGTTTTGACAGGGTATGGCATTTGCGTTCGGCTACTCCAAGCTCCCCTTCTTTGGTTTCCTCCTTCTCTTGGCTTACTTCTGCATAGTTTTCTCTCCGATCGCTCATATCAGCACTCATTATGGAGCATACCTCCATAACTTCCTTTCCTGTTAATTGTGGTGGTTCGCTCAAGGTTCTGTTTATCTCCAACTTTATTTTTACTTGGCTTCAACGATCTCCTCAGCTGTACTTCTACCTCTGTTCACTTATGCCGATGACTCACTCTCCATTCTTCTACTTATTTCAAATTTGCTCCCTCTTTTGATAGAGCTGCCTCTCGTTTTCTGCTTTCTGATTCTATTCTGCCGATCTGGATGGGATTCCGGTGGGTCACCGCAACCTTGTAAATTTTTAACTCTTTAAAACTCAACTTCTTTAAATTCTTCTCAAAAACACCTCCACACTTCCTATTTTCTTTTTGATGGCTCTAACTGTCTCACTGTGAATAACAACATTTATTGGTCTCACATAACACAAATTGTTCTTGGAACCTATTTACAATGGTTGCTAGGTCTTGTTTTTAGCCCTCAAGAGGGCTGGGAGTTTTGTTCAGGTTGCGGAATTTTTTATCTCTGAATAGATAGCGTCGGGCGGGGTGATGCGGACCACTTTAGGTATACTTTGTCTCCCGACTCTCCCCTAATGCACTTTTTGGAAATTTTTTGTTTTTGTAAATCACGGCCCTAAAGTCGGTCATGAGCACACAAAAAAATAATAATGTAATTCTAATATAAAGTTTTTATTAAGTTTGTATAAAGTTTGAGTCAGCCTGACCCTGGAGGGGTGAAGCGGACCACTATTGAGGGGTGACTCGGACCTGTTTAAATTCGTGCTTTTAATGTTATTTCATTTTATTATTTTAAATTTTCCTTTAGATAATAGTTACTTATCAAATAAAATTCGTAATAAGTAATAAAAAATGTCAATAATGATAAAAAATACGAATATAAATAAGGTGGTCCGATTCACCCTCTCGCCCAAAAATTTTGACACTTTTTTGAACCGTTTTTTTTTATTAAAATTTCATTTTTAAAAATTTTCACTTAATATAAGTAACTTTATTAAATTTAAAATGATGTATACGTATAAAAATGTCAATAATAATACGTTAAATATACGAAAAACAATGGTGGTCCGAGCCACCCCCCATCTGATTTACGCGGGTGGATCGGACAGTTAGGCCCGTATTTTTGCCACTTAATACTGCTTGGATCAACAAATTTACTTTGCAGTTTAAAGCTAACAGTACTCGAGTGTATCACTGGAAAAAATAATTAAGATCGTCCACAATTTTTCATGTTTATAACGAGTTAAAAAAAATCACATCTTTCAAAAGTGAAGTTCTATTGAGGAAATTTTGTACCCTAATTTCTAACATTTTTTAAAAATATAAAAACTTTCTAGAATACATAGATTTTCTCTGTGCATACCTAACAAAACTTATCAAAATCTGAACTAGAGGGGCAGAAATGAGACCTAACCTGGATGGATCAAAAATGAAAAAGTCTATGGGATTTTTAACTTTGAGAGGATGTAACTTTTTTTCCTAAAGAGAGGACCCATTTTCGTTTTCATTATTATTTTAGAGTGTTTCCTGTGATTTTTATAAAATCGGCGATGCTGCGGTTGCACTACTTTAACCTAATTTCTTCCATTTCGACAAACTCCATCACAATAGTTGATCAATTATTTGTAATATAAACCATTTATTTGTTTATTCCAAATCCACGTGATCCATCACAACGGGCTCAACAACTGATTCCAATTGTTTGTAAACAAAATTAAACCACAATAAAATAATATTAGAGTATGACTAGTAGGAGGAAATCGCTGTCGAAATTATGCATGATAATTCGTGTTATACCAAATAACTAGGTAACATTCTGAAAACTGCTATTGTCAAAATATCACTTTTTTGAAATCAGTTCAACTTATCAGTACTCGATACTTAGTTTAAACCACTTCGGATATTATGATTTTTTAACATTATCAACGATAAACCGATTAGCGTATCGATTTTTAACTTGTGCAAAGTTTACCATATATGGTAAACTTTGCTTGTGCTTAAAGGCGTTTTCCATTTTGCATTTGTGCTAACGCTTCGAAAGAATACTAATTTTCATTTTAGCACGAATGTTCGGGCCTATCGACCGATTGGTTTTACATATTATTTTGATCAGCTGTTCTAATGGGGCACGTGGTTTTGGAATAAAAAAAAATAACAAATGTGTTTAATTACAGATAAATTGATCAAAACTATTTGTGATTTGGAGTTTCATCGGATTTCTTGGAAGGAATTTAATTTCAGCTGAATTTTTGAATGAAAATTTGCAGAATTAAAGAACTTCTACGCCGCAATCTTATTTGTTTACATTTTTTTCGTTAGCATTTTTCCTAAAAATTCGGTTAGCACGGGAAGAGCAACCTACAAGGAATTTAGGAAATTACTTACGTTTCGTTAGCATTTTACTAATTTGTGCTAGAAATTACATATCGAACGATTTTTAGCATTTGTCTAAAGTTTCGTTAGGCAAAGTGCAAAATCGAACGCCTTAAGCGGCTCAACGGTGCGAGTTTGGTCGAACCCTTTGCCAAACACCCCATGTGTGTATGGGTCATTTGTGTCAAAGCTTTGCTCATTTGCTTGATTTGCCAAATGCGCAAATCTTTTCAACAAGCGATGGAAAAGATTTGTGAATATGGATTACGCTGCAATAAGAATGTAATCCAGTTTTTTAGCACGGATTTCTCGAGTAAACGAACGTTTGTTTACATAATTTTTGATCAGCTGTTGTGAGGAGCACGTGGTTTACAAATTAACGAATAAAAAAAAATAAAATGATTGTATATCAAATGTTGGTGATTGGAGTTATCCCGAATTTGGAAGAAATAAATTTAAGTCTATTTATTGAATGAAACATTCATGAAATCAAACGGACCTCTACGCCGCCATCTTGTTTCTTTACATTTTTTGGTAAAACTCCAGGATTTGATATAGGCCTAAATATTTTCTGAAAAAAATTTGTAAGTTCAAAAAAATTTCTAAGTTCAGAAAAGTTAAGTTAAGTTTTCAAGAAATTCTTTAGTGGCAAGCTTCGGAGAATTATTGCCCAGAATCTTGCACTAAATATGTTTCTTAAAACCTAGCTTAGGTTCTTACTTTTGAACTTAGAAATTTTTTTGAACTTAGAAAATTTTTTCAGAAAATATTTAGATCAAATACTGGAGTTTTATCCATGTTTTCGTAAGCATTTTCCTAAATTCGGTGAGCACGGGATATAGAAACCTTACAGAATTTAGGAAATTCCTTACGTTTGGTGAGCATTTTGCCCCCATTTTTCTAAATTTGTGTTAAATTTGACAAAAACGAACGCAAACTTTAGCATTTCTTACGTTTCGTAAGCAAAAATGCAAAAACGAAACGGCTATATAAGCGTTTTTGATTTTGCATTTGTGTTTACGAAACGTAAAGAATGCTAAAGTTTGGTTCGTTTTGTCAAATTTAGCACAAATTTAGGAAAATGCTCACCAAACGTAAGGAATTTCCTAAAGCCGTTTTCCATTTTGCATTTGTGCTAACGCTCGATAGATAAAGAAATGCTAATCCAGTTTTAGCACGAATTTCGGGCATAATCGAACGATTGTTTACAAAATTTCGATCAGCTGTTCTGATGGAGCCATCTTGTTTGGTTACATTTGTTCGTTAGCATTTTCCTTAAATTCGGTAAACATTCGCAATTATTCGTTGGGATATGATATTTGACGAGGTTATATGATGATTTTTGTTAAGATATTACGAAGTTGATGTAAAAATATGGTACGTTAGCATTATATTCGTTGTCAGTATGATGATTTAACAAAAATTTAGCATATTCCTGTCTATCAGTCAACTGACAATGATTATATTGCTGTATTAAATATATTAAACTTCGTAATATTTAACAAATCAATATAAACCTCGTCTTAACGATTAATATCCCCCAACGAAAATTGCAAAACATAACAAGGTGTTAACCAAACATAACATAGAAAATAACAAAATTTTATCCTGACATATAAAAAATAAGTTCTTTGAATAATATCACAGTAAAGCGTAATAGTTTACTGATTTTAAAGCAGTAAATCGTAAATCAAAGCCACCCATCCTGCATCCTACCCACCATCCGCTGATGATCTATTGAAACTTTTATTCAAGTCTATTTCGGTTCATTTGAGTTAAACATACATAAAAATAAGTTCTTTATATACTGACCTACGAAAATATACTTACGCAACAAAGTTTTAGCATCAATTAAAGCTAACATATCATAACTGAGACAGAAATAAATGTAAAATGCAACCCTAATACCCGCGTTATGGAAATAATAGCGAACATTCTGAAAATTCCCTACTTATCAAGGTAAAAAAAAAAGGTTAGGGGGGGGGGGCTAACACGGTCATAGCATACTCGATATTTTTCCCCTTTTTTCCGCATTCGAGCAACAGGTAAAGACGTAATTTATCTAGAAAATTCTACAAATTGAGCCAATCTATCAAGATACCAGGCATCATTGAACTATTGAATTGACACTATCTTCAAAGTGTCACTCGTTAGTAATATTTAACATATTTGAACTATGAATAAAGTAGACATTAGCAAATTTCTTGGGCAAACCTACATAGTCAACAAAAAACTAAACTAGACTCACGTTTCACACATCATCGTCAGTAACAAAAAAAAAAAATGAATATTTACAAACGGTATAGCTCTAGAAAATCATGTGTTATTTCACACTGTCATAGTATATTTAACATTTAACATACTGACTAAGAGTGTTCTACTGTAATGGTGGTGCATGGCTGGGCGGGTAGTATCATCAAAGCCTTTCTCGACGGAAGAAAGGTTCAGTCTCCTTTAGACTTGGGAGACAACAAGATCTTTAGTCTTTACTACTTGAGGTTTTGTCCTTCCAATTTTGTACCAAAGTTCTAGCTTTCTTCTATGCCTTCTAAGTGTAAAAAACTATAAATGTAGGACCTAATTGTATGACCTACATTGTAATGAGTAGCATGTGGAATTGATGTAGATATGTCAATGCATTAGCAGTGTGTATGTTCAGTAGAAAACCGTAATTCCAAGAGAGGCTTATAGAATCAGATAAGGAGTTATTTAAGGATCCTTCCAGAAACTCCGTGGATTTGTGCTGCGATAGTGAGCGTGCAGCTGCTACCAAGAAATCCTGGGTATTTCGATACAAGTCCTAGTTGCTCGGCGATTTCATTAGCTTCTTTTAACACTTATCGTGATTTTTTTTCATCTTTCCGATGGCTCCTAAACATTTCCACAATATGTTGAATGTACTGCGGGGTTTTGACGATATCCAAGGTTTGGGATTGGAGAGCATTTACAATTGGCTCTAACATCGCAGAGTACTTCGTGATCACGATCATACAGCTTGCAAAAACGTATGACGACTTACATGCCGCTGAATGAACTGAAAAGCGCTTTTTCTTGAGGCGGTATTTCTTCAATGAAACAATTTCTAAGATGCTTGCATCATTTCGTACAAACTGCCTCCTTAACACTCGGATTGCACTTGTGTTGTTCAGGACCATCTGGTCTGACATAGGCTGGGGATATTTGGCAATAATTTTCTTCGCAAGACCGCACTGCGAAAAACGTATAATGTCCTTTGTATGTACCACAGTATGCGGATTCTGGTATTGTGTGTCAAATCATTTTACTACTAGATTTTTGTTTGTGTGAGAGCAATGAAAGAAAGAACAATGCTTTTTTATACTTTTTCTCAATTCGTTTGGACACCTCCTTCTTTGCCAGACTCGTGGAACAGCCATCGAAACCCAAAGCCCACGCATTTCTCGAGATCTAGTTCTTCAGTCGTGACAAATCGTCAATGACTTTCGCAATGGTTTTGCGTCAAGCGCTTTCAGTTAACAAAGCCAATAAATTCCTCTTGACTTCATCGGACTCTTTGTCGAAGCAATAGCGCAACCCTATGGATAATTGTTGCTTTCCAGAAATACAACGGTTTCATCTGTTAGTAAGCTATACGCGGCACGCTTCCTTTACCTCATTAACGATGCTTTCCTTTATAGTAGTGCACATAGAGAAATGATCTTTCATCTGAATCGAAACTAGTGGTATGTGATTTTCTTTTCCTTTTCAAAATGGTTTTTCAAATGACTGATCTCCGGCATCTATTCGTAGGCGACGCAATCTTTTGCAACCTCCCTCATCATTTAGATGCTGACCTGAAGCGGTAAATCGCTGTATCAGAAAATGTTAACATAGAAATTATTGAGGATATATTTTTTTATTTTCATCTATGATTTCTTAGATTGGCTGTTAATTTGGATGGTCTACCGGCAAGTCTGTAGGAACAATCTTGCGCTTCAAACAGCAGTTTTTTATGCCACTCTTGTGTTGTTTCCCTTAAAAACCGCATAAGACATCATTTATATTTTAGTGAAAGTCTTATTGTTAAAGGAGCTAGGTAAACTCCTCGACCAACTTTTAGTTTGGGGAAATAATAAAAAAACTTGCAAATGTCTCCCTTTAGTCGCTGGAGAGTATATCAGCAAGTTGACAGGTCTCCAACCAATTCATAATTTTGAATTTCTTTAGTGGGTTAGCGATCTTCCAAAAAATAGGTCTTAGTAACTGTACTGTAATCAACTTTTCTTTTTCTAGTCAATCATAGATGAATGTCGTTATCTACATGTCATTTTCGTGACTGTCAATCTACTGAAAGCCAGCTCGAAATCTGGCCCATTTATCTTGACCTCGTCTGAGGCTGGACCTGGGTGTTTGGTTCTTCATCATGCAAAAATATGCGCAAGTAGGAGAGTTGCGCTTTGTGTAGTCTTAGTTGACTTATTGATATCTTCTTCGTTTTCACCCCTACCGTTGATCATTCTGAGTTTCTTCCTTTAAATCCAAATCTAACAATAATATATATTATATATAATTATTAACTATATATTATAATATATATATATAATATATATATATATATATTATATATACTATATATATATATATATTTAATATATATTATATATGATATATATATATTATATAATATATATATGTAATATATTATCTATATATATATGGTTCTACTACTTAATCTCTGCCACATATGGCAATAGTAATATTTACTAGCATTCAAATGTTAACCAGAAAAAATTAAAGTATAGAACCTATGTGGGAAAACCACTATTTCTGTTGTTGTAATGAAAATAGTTTTTTTAAAAGAAGCTAACCTCATAAATGGACAAGTACTCTGTGTTACAAATTCTACTTTAAGAAGGAAATACACCAAAATCGTTATTATATTTAAAGTAAACGTACGTACCAAGGAATCTCCTAATATCCTGATCTAATGAATTGGACTATTAACTTTACACTGAGGCGGTGTTGAAGGTAGTAGAGTGGTAGTCGAGTGATTGTAGAGTGGTATTAGAAGCCTTAAAACTTAATCAGAATTGAGAATCCGACTGAACAAATCTAGATTATATATATACATTTCAACTTAAAAAAAGCATAGATGCAATTAACAAAAAACTGTTCTGACATACAAATTAAAAGAGCAAATAAAGAGTTGAGAAGACCTCGTATTCGGCAACAGAAATGTGTGAGAAATGACGATTGGCAGACTAAGCCTTCGCCATATACTCATTATATATATATATATATATTATATATATTATATATATATATAATATATATATTTAATATATATATATATATATATATAATATATATATACATATATATTATATATATATATAATATATATATATTATTTACAGACATTGGCACTTTAAATACGGTGCTTTTATTTGTACACAAATAATATCTCTTAGGGGGTTTAAACCCTTACCCTTTAGGATTTTAAGCCAAGAGTGTTACCCCTTAACCACGATGGACTACAAAGGCAAATCTGCCAATGGTTCTCTGAAAGCTTTGCTTCCCAAGAGGAGTGAAGGCATGTCGTTGACATCTAACTTCCAGAAAGTTCTCCCGTCCACACTCGGGTCAGAGGTAACACTTGGGTAAATTTTAATCGGGAGCTAAATAGGTATACAGACATTTGGTACGTTAAATCGTGATTTTTTTATTGTTTCAAAAAGTACCTAAGGTGGTTTGAACCCTTAACCTTTAGGATGTTAAGCCAAGAGTGGTTGACCCCTTAACGCCACATGGACTAAAAGAATTGCTAGGTTCCACTGAAAAGCTTTGCTTTCCCAACGAGGAGTGAAGCTGTCGTTGACATCTAACTCAGACAGATCTCCCAGTCCACACTCGTGTTAGAGTAACCTTGGTCGTAAATTTTAAGTCGGCGGCTTAAATAGTATACAGACATTTTGGTACTTAAAATCGTGCATTTGATTTGTAGTTTTTCAAAGAGTCCTAAGTTGGGTTTGAACCCTTACCCTTTAGGATGTTAAGCCAAGAGCGTTACCCCTTAACCAGAGGTAACACTTGGGTAAATTTTAATCGGGAGCTAAATAGGTATACAGACATTTGGTACTTAAATCGTGCATTTATTTGTATTTTTCAAAAGTCCCTAAGTGGGTTTGAACCCTTACCCTTTAGGATAAGCCAAGAGTGGTTAAGGGGTAACACTCTTGGTTTAATATCCTAAAGCGGTTAAGGGTTCAAACCACTTAGGGACTTTTGGAAATACAAATAAATGCACGATTTTAAGTGACCACAATGTCGTATACCTAATTAGTCCCGATTACATGTTACCCACGGTGGTTACCTCTGAACCCGCGTGTGGACGGATCTGTCTGGATGTTAGATTGTCAACGGGACATGCCTTCACTCCTCTTTCGGGAAGCAAAGTTTCAGTGGACTGCAGATTTCCTTTTAGATCCATCTGGTCTAAGGGGTAAACATCTTGCTTAACTCCTAAGGGTAAGGGTTCAACCATTTCGCTGTAGCTTATTGTAGTGTTTTGACGATATATTATATTAAGTATATATTATATATAATATATATAATATTATATATATATATATATATATTATAATATATTATTAATATATATACTATATACTAAATAAAATTTATAATATAGTACTATATATTATATTTATATTATATATATATATATATATATATATATAGTATATATTATATATATATATATTAATATATTATATATATATATTTATATTATATATATATATATATATTATATATATCTTTATTTATATATATTAATATATTAATATATATATATATATATATAATATATATTATAATATATATATATATATATATAGTGGGGCAGTGACCCATTATGCGGTCATGCACACTAATATATATAATATTATATAAGTAGTATATATATATATATAATATATTATTATATATATATATATATATATATATTAATATTATTTATATAATATATATATATATTATATATATAAATATAGTATATATATATATATATATACTTTATATATATATACTAATATATATATAATATATATATAAAAGATATTATTATAATATTTATATTTATATATAGTTATATATATACTATATATATATATATATATATATATATTAAATTATATATATATATATATGCTATTTAGATATATTATTATGTACCTACTTATTTGATTAATCCATCTCCTCCTTTTAATGAGATTTTTTATAATCCTTCTGAAAAACTCTGATTTCCTTTATTCAAGAGGTCCTTTTCTATTGACATCATTGAAAAACTTGACAATAGTTTCGCTTGTTGTATTCCTCTGATATACTTTTTATTCTTTCAATGCAGGAAAGTTCTTTTACTGTTGTGTTGTAGATGGTTCGTTAGCAATGAGCTGCAAGTTTAAAAAATCAGGCTAACTTCATAAAGTTATTGTCTGGGTGTTTATTAGTTGTACATCTTTTATTTCTAAAATCATCCAGAATACACAACTATCAATTCGTTCTGCGAGTCGATTGGTGTCAAAAGGCTTCGTAAATTTGTTTAGAGACTCGAAGTTCTTAGGAAAATCTTTTGGCTATTGTTTAAAATTGGCCTGTTTTAATAGTTCTTAAAAGACAGACTCTTCCGATATTCAAATCTGACTTTAGTGATTCACAAAATGTTGAATGATGTATTATATAGATTTCTATAGTAATATGATGTTTTTCTGATGGGAAATTCTTTACAGTTGTCATATATTTAGACGAAAAGATCTTTGTTTTTCTCAATCAATTAGTAAGTTTTCCTATTCATTAGCACAATAAGATATCCCAAACTTTTTGATGAAGGGACATTAAATAAAAACATCAGTAAAGGAAAATATTTCACTAAATGCTTCAAGTTAGGAAAACTTAAGTTAGAATCACCTAATATGGCTTAATCCAATTGGAATGATAGTATATTCCATCCCATTCTCTAACATTATTCAATTATTTCATCAAATACTCAATCAAAAGATTATTTTCTTGGCAATATGAACTTAAAGCCGGAACTGTACCAATCTAGTTGGGCGGTTTTGGAAACCTTCTTTTAACTATAGCATCAAGTGCACTTGTCCTTTTAGGCGATTTAGCGAAAAAACTTCCTAACCCACTTAAAACCGTGATATATTACTTAATACTTCCACATGCTTGAGAAAAACTAAATTCAAACTGTGCACAACATGTACAGAAAAATGAGCTGAACTTTTCCTTCCCTTTACTTTGTAAACATGAAGTGGCTGACATGCGTTAGCAAGTTGCTCCATTCATAGGTATGAGAAATTAATTACTTTCACTTAATAACTTTTCTATGCAGCGGAGAAACATGTTGAGCTAAAGGATTGCGAACGGTCAAGGATTACGTCTGTAAAATCAAGGGATCGTTCTTACTATTTCGTTTCTTTGTAAGGTATGTCGTAAAAACAGTAGATAACTGTAAAATATTTGATACGTCTGATGTCTCGTATAAGAGAATTGCAATGAATTTTGCATCAAATTTCAGAATGGGATTCCCTAAGAATTAATTTTGAATTGATTCAATTAATCATTTTGATTCTGTTCAACCTCCAGAGGAAAATTGTCGCTGTTATAGGTGATTTGCTTTATTTTTCACATACGCTCTCAACTGCAGAAGTTCTACATAATTTCCTCGATTATTTGATTCATTTGTTTCATATGGCCTAAAAGATATTCTTGACAGCCTAGGAATATGACCGCATCTATTAACCTGCGAAGAATTTCTCTATCTTCTAGCAACCTTGTTCATTGTGTTGTTGACAACAATCTTTTTTGATTTCATCCCAATACTCCACACGTACATTACCGAATGATTTGAGGAAAAAATATGACTTTATATGTCACTGATCTTTCGTGCTTTTGCATGCTGATGTATAAATTATTTAAATCAGTGTATCCTCCTCATTCCAAAAGATTTTTCTAGATGGAAAATCAACAAGGGCAACAAATAGTCTATTAATTGAACTTCCAGTCAACCAGTTTCGTTGTCTATAATGACATTCTTTGAAATTGCTTAACAAGTTTTTCTTTGTTTTTAGGTCTGGTATGATGGAGTTAATCTTCACGTTTTTAATAATTCTAAATTTTTTTTTTCAAAGCTTCTCATTACTAAAATCCCCCATCCCCCGTGTTTTAGAAGATCTTCAAAAACACATTCTGCGGCATCCATTACTCTTATGTTTTTTACAGTGCACACTATAATTTCTTAAGGAAAGGATTTCGTAAAACTTTTAAAAATTTCGACACCAAAAAAAATGTAACTAAGCTCACCATTCACCAAGCTCTGAAGAAGACTAAAGTCTTAGTCACTGCTTAGTAATGCCGTTTCAGCCGTTAACTTTGAAATAAAAATTTCGCTGTGAGCAAAATCACATTTTCCCCTTTTTTCACTATTTTTTTATTTATTTATTATTTTTTCCCTCAAAATAATTATCCAATATTCCAACTGATTTAATTGTAAAGTTATAAATGAATTTGAGTAAGAAAAATATATAGTTGTCCCATAATTTATTAGATACGAAAATGATAACTTTGTACGTTGGCAGGGTTTTATCTTTTTTCTTCTTAAGCATTAGATAAAATATTACATCATGCTTTGTTTTTTAATTATTATTATTATTATTATTATATATTTATTATTATTGTTATTATTATTATTATTATATTATTATTATTTCATATATATAACAATATTATATATATATAATTATATATATATATTATATAATATATATATTATATATTATATATATAGTATATATTTATATATCTTATATATTATATATAAGTTATAATAATATATAATAATATATATATAGTATTATGAGGCGATGCTGAACGTTGAGTATACGAGTGGAAAATCTGGGTGTCATGCTATTGAAGTACAGCTTTTGTTCGTCATTGTATTAATAATAGGAAATTTACCCGTAAACGCGGTCGCTGAGGGAGATATTTTTAAATGCTACTCAATGAGAAACTGTCATGCTAGCATTTGTTTAATAGAAGTGTTGAATATTGAAGAATTTTAAAATGAATTTAAGATTTTAACACCAAAACTTGGCGTAATTTTGTTTCCTGTTCTTTATTATTAGTTTGTAAGCATTTTTTTATATAATAAGAATTTAGCAAATATCTATATTTCTTTGGTCATGCTCAGGATGACTTGCATGCGAATGCACGCCATGATATATATATATATATATATAAATATATATATGATATTATATATATATATATAATATTATTTATAATATAATTATATAAATATATATATTATATATATAATTTTACATTTTTACATATCTAATTGGACCAGCATTCCAGGAATGTATTCCGTTTTACTGTAGCATAAAGTTTTTAAGATACATATGGCGGCTAATCGAAGTTGAAAATAAATATTGATAAGATATTATATAATATATATATATATATATATATTATATATAAATATAATATATATATATAATATATATATATATTATTATATATTATATATATATAATATGTTATATATATATATTATATATAGTATATATATATAATATACTAGATAATTATATATATATATATAATTATATTAATATAATAGTATATATATATTATATAATATATATATATTTATATACTATATATTACTTATTATATATTATATATATATATTATATATTTATATATATATATATATATTATATATAATTATTCTAGTTATTATATATATATATATATATATAGCTATATATATATATATATATAGTATATTATATATATATAATATATATTATATATATTTATTTATATTATATATACATTATATATATATATGTATTTTTTTAGAGCATTATTTAATTTTAGGGAAAGTTTATATTGAATCAGTTCCTTATGTTCTGAAAATTTCTTAAGTTCAAAATGTTCTAGTTCAAAAGTTAAGTTAAGTTAGTTTTTAAGAAAATCTTTAGTGGCAAGCTTCTGAATTATGCCAGAAGCTTGCACTAAAGAATTTTCTTAAAAAAATTAAACTTAACTTTAACTTTTCTGACCTTAGAATATATTTTTTACTCAGCAATTTTTCAGAAAAGTATGATACAGGATTTCAAATTATAGAACAATACTTTTTTTATATTCTATCATACGAAAAAATAATTATTTAACAAATCTTTTTTATTTTTTATTTAATTAAACGTTTAGTAAGGCATTTTTGCAATTAAAGCTACATACTATGGTTCAAATTGAATCGTTGTAATGATAATGATAATCGTAAAAAAAATTATCGAAAAAAAAAATATTTATCGTATATAAATAATCGGAAAATATCAGAAACAAACATCGATAGTGTTATCCCTAAAAAAAAAACGCCGAAATTAGTGATTTTTTTTTTTTTTTTGGAGCGTAATTTTTATTTTTTTTTTAAAATATGCATTTTTCTAATTTTAATTTATTAAGATCTTAAAAGAATTTTTGATACCATTCTGATAACAATTAAAAGTTTATAGTTTTAATACAATAGTTACGTCAAAGTTTATTCACCTTAGCAAAATTTTTACCTTTTTTAAGAGTATGTGGTGATTTATAAAAATCTGTTATGGCTGATGTGAGTTTGCAGAGGCATAGAAAGGGCATAATAGGAGTGATGTCTGTTTGTAGGCTAATGGTTGACCTGGCCCAGGGAATGAACCCCACATTGACGAGATATTACAGTGGGGGCCTAGTTTTGTGAAGCCCTATTGTGGATTTTCCTGACTTCAACTAGTTCTCACTTAAGGGTATAAAGGGGTTGTTTCATTTTACTTGATCATATTCTACTACTTTTCTGTTTCTTGTATGCGCACCCTACCCCCAATTGGTATTATATATATTATTATATATTAATATATTTATATATTATATATATATAGAACTATTTATATTATTTATATTAGTTATCGGTAAGTATTGTGGTAATAGTTGGGTTTAACAGATTCTTAAAAAATCCATTGTTTCGAAATCAATAATTTGCTGTTATTACCTATGAAACTGATGTCAATTTATTTCAGCAGCACTAACACAAAGCTATGTCAAAGCCATGCTTAACAGTACTAATGGATATCTATAGTTACAAACACAAATTTTATTTGATAAAAGGTGAAAAGGAAACTTGTTTTGCAATAAAAGCTTATTTTTATTTTATGTTATTTAATCTATATTTCAATGCTAAATTATTAATTATTATTATTATTTATTATTATATTCGATTATTATTATTAATAATTATATATATACGTATATATATATTATAATATATATATATATAATTATATATATATATTATTTATATTATATTATTATATATATATTATTATATTATAGTATATATAGTATATATATATATTATAATATTATATATTATTTATTATTAATTTTAATATAATAATATATTAATATATATATATAATATTTATATATATATAGTATATATATATATATATATAAGCAGTAATTCCATAAAAGGGCCAGGAGAGTTATCTCAAAAAGATACGACACTTACAGAAAAAACTAATTACATATTTTGGAATCAGCGTAGCAAGCTTATTAATGTAAAGTCTTTTATGAATTTAAAACTAACGAATACTATGAGTAGACCGCAAATAGTATTCAGAGTCAGGGGTATCTCGCTCTAGGTGGATGCGGGGATAAGACTTTTGTCCCCCTCTGTCCTATCGCTCGAGCCTAAAATGAGTTCAGGAAACATAATCCAATTAGGGGGTCGAGCTGATGGGGGACGAAGGGGGGACGAAAGTCCCCCCCAGTCGTCAACTAAGCCTGAGCCAAGAGACCCGACTCGTGATATCTATGCGGTTTATCGATAGGGTATTCGTTAGTTTTTTCTAAATCATAAAAACGGACTTTACATTATAATAAGCTCATTGTACGCTGATTCCAAACTAATTGTAATTCTATTTTTTCTATAGATGTCTTACTTTTAGTTTTTTTTTTTTTGTGTACATTTTTGTATATCTGATTCACTTCCTTATTTCAAAATATTAGTGGTTTCTGTAAGGTGTCATACTATATATATAATATATCTATAGTATATATATATATATATACTATATATATAATATATATATTTATATATTAATATATATTATATATTACTATAATATTATTAATATTATTGATATATATATATCTATATATAGTATATATTATATATATACATATAATATATTACTATATTATTAATATATATATATTATATATATATAATTTAAATATATACAAGGTAATATATAATAAATTATAATATTATAGTATATATATACTCTCTCTCTCGATATAATATATCTAATATTATATTATATATATATATAGTATATATATAGATATAATGTACTATAGTATTACTATAGCAACGTTACCCATTACTGCAATTTTACGAAATTTTTAAACGGACATTTTTCATTATTTTCTATTACATTTCTTTTTACATATCAACTTTTTTTTTTTTTTTTTTTTTTTTGGTTGCTCTTTAATTTATATATGAGAGAGGTTTGGCAACACGTTCTAGTATTTGACATGGGGTTTAGATAAAAAAAACGATTAGCATACATATTGGAAAAAATACGATATTTCGGTCAGAAATCTGTTACTCAACTATTAATATAATATATTATTATTATATAATATATAATATATAGTATATATATATATATTATATATATATATATATAATATATATTATAATACAGCGTATATATATATATATATATATATATTATTATATTATATATATATATATATACTATAATCTATTATATTATATTTATATACTAGTATATATATATTGAAGAGGTTAGGTTCTGGTTAGAGTGTTTAAAACGAGGTTTTTTAAATCGTTTTTTAACATCTAAATTCATGTTTTTGATTTTTCAGTGTTTATGTGTTTTTTTTTCTTTTTTTTTTTTTTAAATTTCTTAACATTGTATTATACTATTCTACTAAATATTTATTATTTACCTTGTTTACTATAGGAAACAGGTGTCGATAATAATTTACATTATATATTTAAAGTTATATACATTTAAATGGTTTGAGTTGTAATATTCATAAAATTTTTGACAATATCTGGAAGAAAACAACCCTTCCATTCTATATTTACTGGTTTGTTAGGAAATCATACTACAAAGGTAAAAGAGCACTCTGTAAATTGTGCTTCACTGAGGTGGCCAATAATGTCAAGGAAAGAACAACACATACTAAATTGCAAAAAATGCAGTGATACATAAAAATGAAATACTTTGGAAATCAGAAAGAGAGTAAGGAGTACAGCAAAATCAAGGAAATGGAAGCAAAGTAAAGAAATGCAAATGCTAACAAAGCAGAAAAAGAGCACAAAAAGCCTTCAGTTGACACTGTTCTTATCACTGTAATCTGTATGTTCAAATTGTCAATGTGAAGACATAGAATTCATATATATATATATATATATATAATTATATATTATATATATATCTATCTATATATATAATATATATATAGATAATATATATAATATATATTATACCAGATATATTATATAAGAAGGAAAAATTAATTACTATATATATATATATATATATATATATTATATATAATATATACTTATATATACTATATGGGCATTCGCATGTCACTTCAACCAATTTTTGGCAATTTTTTCCGTGGACCCTTCGATTTGTTTATGAATGGCACACTAAACAGATACTTGATTGAGAAAATATGAATGGCGTTTATTGCAGGTCTCTAGCTCATACGGTTCAGAAAATATGACCTTTGAAACTTTGGTCAAAATGTTCAATTTTGAGAGAGTAGTCCTAGGTCAAAATACAATATCTCGGCTTCTATGGCACTTAGAAGCATCGTGTAAAGACCATTTAATAGATCTTGAATAGCTGTACAACATTTATTTAGATGATTTTGACCTCGGAGGTCAAATAAAAAATTTGACCTTTTGGTGACCTTGACCTTGACCTTGAAAAAAAAACTATTATTCGATTTATTTCAAACTTTGCTCAATTATTGTTATATATGTATATTTTATTTTTTTTAATGAATTAATTTTGGTTTTGGTTTGGTTTAGAAAATATAAGCAATTTAATAAGTACAAATATCACATTTTTTCACTTTTTTTAAAATTACAGAGTGATTCTTATTTTATCGATATATTGTAAGGTTATATAATGCTTGATGAAGAAGCTAATCTTTTATGTAAACCTTTGTACAAATTAATATATATATATAGTATATGTATACTATATTATTATATATATTATTATATATATAACATATATTTAATATATATATATATATATTATAATTATATTATATATATATATTATATATATAAAATACAGGTATTTAAGATGTCATCAACAGCTATATTGATAACTTTTATGTTAACAATTTAATTTTGTTTTAGTTCGACTGGCAAACATATTTTCAGCTTTTCCATATTCTGCCTTTGTCAATGTATAAGTTCTTCCGGTTTTTGTTACCGGGCTTACACTCATTAAGATGTCACTGACATCAATGATGAGTACATCTTGAGGTGATGGAAACACGAAGGAGGGTGCAGGCCCATGAGGATGCAGGAAGCTCAAACTTACTTCATTACTATCATGTTTTACTTCCAATATACAGGCAAGATACCAGTGCTCATCATAAGCTGCAATGCAATAACCTTTCAAAGATGTTAATGAAATAGTGTTTCCTTGAAGTAAAGATGTACTTTCTTTTCTGAATTCAGATGAAGAAGAATATGAGCGGACTTCAACTTGACCCTTACAGATAGGTTTGATGAAATGAATTTGATGGGTTCCTGTAAATAAATATTACATTTTAATTATTTAATGTATTTTGTAGTTCAAATATTAAATGCATATGTATCATATATTTTGACATTTAATTATATATATTATATGAAAACTTATCTAAATTATTTAAATAACTGTATAAATTTATAGATTTACCTGGAATAGTTCTTGAATATGATAACCGTTTATCCAACTTTTCCCGATGCTTTTCATGATCTTCCATAGTCGTAAAAGTGAATGAAATAGATGGAAGTGTCTTAACTGCAAATTTATAGAGTGCAAATGCATCCAAAATATGATCGTCATTTCCAGTTCTTTGAAGGCTTGCCCTGGAGGCAAGCCTCTTTACAGATCCACCAATGCCATCACATGGCCCTTTTCCATGACTGGTTGCAAAAAAGTGCCATTCAGCATCAACTTTAAAATCTTCTTGGTGATAAGAAAGGTTTAGAAAATTCTTCCTGTTTTTGTATTGGCCAGCACAACCATCACTAAAGTAAAATATTTTGGTTATTTGATGAGACAATTTAAGAAATTCTATTAGGCGAGTTTGAAAAAGGTTAACTGCAATTACATCATGCTGGTTGCATTCAGAAATTGCAACAAAACTTTTATGCATTAATTTATTATCCTGGCGGTAATAAATGACATATGGATGTATTGTTGCTTGACAGTTATTCCAGTGAAATGACTGTGCTGCATCTTGCACGATAAATGAATAATTTTCAGAAAAATCACCAATAACTAACATCTCTCCTTGGCCAAGTTTCTCTTTCAATTCCTGTAGAAATGCCATTTGTCTTTTTGCTATAAAATCATGTTGCAAGAGTACCTTGAGCTTTTCATAAAATAATTGTATAAATTCTTCGACAACAAGCTTTTGAGTTTGTAATGTAGACCGGTCTGTTGAAACCCATTCGTTAAACTCTATCTCATCAACTCCTTTTCTATCAAAAGCATTATTTAGAAGATGAACTAATTTTTCTTCCTTAGGGCAGTTATCACATTTTCCAAAGAAACATAGCTCCTGTGGTGGATTACATTGGAGAAATGCAAGACAGTGACTGTAATGACAAATATAATTTGTATCAATCTCACTAATTTCTGTCGATGTTCCTGGGCTATCCAACAAGCATGGTGTCTCGCATTTAAATATGTTGACTATAGCTTCTAACATGAGTTTAACATTTTGATGTATAGTACAAACACACACAACATGAGTACCACTTGACCCTGGTAATACACATTCTTTTGGACGAAGTTCTGCAAACTTTGAAAACCCGATTTTGATATCTGGGTGCTTCTCTTTGAAAAGCTGATATGCTTCCTTTAAGTTGCACAGGATTAGAAACTTTTGCTTCTTTTCTCTTGTTCCATCAACTCGTTTTACAGACACACAATCTTTCATTCCTGGCATTTCTCTGGACACATCTGCTGAATGATAGAAGTCAATTACAATGGAAATGTGTTCACTGTCTAGTCTTTTTCCTAATCTTACATTCGGTGTTGAGAACACTCCTTTCTCTTTTGCCAAATTCTTTGCTTGCCTAGCCATGAAATTGGAGCAATTAAACTCTTTCATTATTCTTGTTAATGGCCAGCGTTTTGGCAAGATAGTTAAAATAGAAAGCTTTTCACTTCTGCTTGTAGATTCCTCATTGAATTTTTCTTTTAACTGCTGAAGAATTTCTATTTCTGTATTATCAGTGTCACTGTCTGTAATTGGTTGCCCAGTGGCTAGTTCAAGTTTCCTTTTATAAGCTGTTGTTACTTTACATAGCTTTTTCTTGGCATAACTGGGTTTGCCAGATAGTTTAGATAATTTAATTGGTGTTTCTTCAAGCGAGACCAATGATTTATTAATTTCACTAACTTCATATTCCATTTGAGCACCATCATCATCAACTTCATGTTGGGCAGACTCCACTTCAGGAGAGGAATGCAATGATTGACTTGATGAAGAACCCTTTTCACTTTGATCCTTTGTTAACTTTTTGCGACAGTTACTACATAATTTGTGGTATATCTCAAAATTTAAATTAGGATATTTATCAATCAAATTTTTTGTCACATTTAGAAGATTTTTCTTTATCTTTTTTTAATGTACATTTAAAAGTTTCAAAACAAAATTTTCCACTATTTAATATTGTTATCGAACTGGCATCCCTCTGAAAAAAAAAAAAAAACAAAAAAAATAAATATAAATTTACTTTAATATATATTAATATATACTATATATATATATTGATATACTATATATATTAATATATATATATATAATATATAATTATAACTATATATATATTATTCTATTACTATAGTATATTCTTACACTTACAGTGTTCACATGAAATTATCTATAGTTCACAGTACACAGGATGCCTCTTTTATTATACCAAAAAAAAGACAAAGAGTAATGGTTTAACAACCAAAGATTTGAAAGCGGAAAACGTTTTACTGTGAAATTTACCACACTACTGAAATATTTTCTTTTCCCAAAGTGAATATAAAATATTAAATTTTATAAAAAAAAAAATATGAAAATCTCATAAACCATTAAGGTCTCTTATCTATATTTTCTACCTGATACCTGATAAGTATAGAGATATAAATCATTATTTAAAGTTTTCCCTATATTAGTATATATATATATTATTATATTAATATTTTAATATATATATATATATAATATATATATATATATATATATATATATATATATATGGTTAAAGGGATTATAAAACCCATAGATAGGAAAAACTTTAATTAATGATTTATTATCTCTATACCTATCTTATCTAGTACACCTTTCTTATCTATCTTATTACCTTAAGAAAAAGGGATTAAGTATAAGTTATATATATATAGCTATATATATTATATTACTATATATATATAGTAGATATATTTATATATATATATAGTATATAATTATATATAGTATACTTATACGGTATTAAGAAATATATATAGTTATACCGGTTATATATAACCGGATATAATATAGTAATTATATTATATTATAATTTTTATATAATCTTATTATATATATTATATATTTATATATTATTATTATATATATATATATATACACTATATATATCGATAAAATAAGAATCACTCTGTAATTTTAAAAAAAGTGAAAAAATGTGATATTTGTACTTATTAAATTGCTTATATTTTCTAAACCAAACCAAAACCAAAATTAATTCATTAAAAAAAATGAAATATACATATATAACAATAATTGAGCAACGTTTGAAAAAAATCGAATAATAGTTTTTTTTTCAAGGTCAAGGTCAAGGTCACCAAAAGGTCAAATTTTTTATTTGACCTCCGAGGTCAAAATCATCTAAATAAATGTTGTACAGCTATTCAAGATCTATTAAATGGTCTTTACACGATGCTTCTAAGTGCCATAGAAGCCGAGATATTGTATTTTGACCTAGGACTACT
>JABUQX010104327.1:0-15234 GCA_015478945.1 Trachelipus rathkii | reverse complement strand
CAAAACCTCTCTCTAATTGCCTGATAATAAATCGATCCAAGAAATGTATAAAATGGTATGTGCGATAATAATTCTGTGTCGGAAGTAGGAAATGTTGGTTCTGTTTTTTTGGAATTTGTTTAATTCTTTAGATACTAGCATATTTTATATATCAGGTCTGATTCACATGCGCTTCACACATTTCTTCAGAAATCAAGCTGGACAAATTCTCAAGGCTGGCATTTTCTCTGATGGTTTCAAGATTAGTTTCAAATAATGGACTTACGAGATTTGTTTCCGTATCAGCGACGAATTATATAAAGTTAATTTACTTAGACACCCGGCACATATTTAACGGATCATGATACTAAAAATTTTTTTAGTGTCTGAGGGAAATTTCGGGGGGGCCACGGCCCCCTGGCCCCCCCTAATACGCCACTGATATATTATTATAATATGTATTATTTAATAATATATTACTATATTATATATTATATTATATATATATATTATACTTAAATACTTAATATATATACCTATATATATATATAATATATATATAGTATATATAATATTATATATATAAGATATATTATATATATAATATATATATATATATATATATAACATTAGATTAATGGCGGCATTTTCCGGCAAATGTATGAGGATCATTTACCGAGACGTAAGTTGATTTTCTTCTACATTAATTATTAATATTTTCCTTTGTTTAAATAGTTTAATAAGAACAGTTTCCATAATTTTGTAAATTTACCTTGCATTAGGAATTGGTTTTCAATTGTCAGCTGGATTGCCCTTAATTTGAATACAATCAGATGTTGTGACAAATTTTTTTTATCTTGAATTGAAAAAGTCGTTGACTGAATAATATAACTTGCAAATTTTTCATTATAAAGATTTTTTAGTAAAAGATTTTTAGTACTCGTTTTCTTTCGTATTCAATATGAAAGGAAGATTGATTTGAGTATTGACAAAATATGTTGGATATTATTTTTTAATGACCTTTTGGTCATTTACATTCTTATTTCAATATAAATAGGAGATTGATTGATGTTTATAAACTTTAAATAATTATGAATTCTATTTTAGAGGTATTTTCTTCATTTTATTCTCAAAATTTTTAAATAATAATGTCCAGTTTCTTTTTTTTTATTTCATCTTTCAAAACTTTGAAATATTGCAAAATAAAGATTAACACTCTAAGCTGAGCTAAATAATAAATTTTACATATTTTAAATTTTTAATGACCTTTTTTGATTACAATCTACTAATTATATTGTAATATTAATAAATTTAGTCATGAATATAATAATATTTATTTAAAGTCATGAATATAATATTTATTTATTAATAAGTAACTTTAGTCATGAATATAATATTTATTTAAAGAAAGAATAAGTTTTAAATTTCTTATGTTTATTTATATCAAATATTTTTATGAGTAAATAACTATGTGAATTGGAAGAGGCCATGTATTATAGAATTTAAATATGTTGCTAATTTATCAGTATATCTTTGCAATATAATATGAGAAATTATTGTTCATCATCAATCAAGAACTTCCACTCATTCAACACTTAATCACAATAATGACAAGAACTGTCCATTCAATTGAACATCTAAAGTCAAGTTCAACCTATAAAACTATGATTCTGTTGCTAATTTATATCTGGTCAAAAAATCATCTAGCATACTTTCTCATTGATTAATAAATATCGCCATGCTTCTCATTCTGCAGCTTCAACTTGCCGATAAGTGATGGATGACGCTATGTGTGTATACTAAAGTCTGCGATTGTTCATTCATGTAGGTAATTTCATCTAGTTCATAAAAAGATTAAATTGTCGAAAAAGTGATAAAAATTCACCATTTAAATAAAATTATCTTTAATAATTTTAATTCGATACAAATTAAAAAATTGAACTAAGAATTTAAATTCAAAAATAAAACTAAATAAAATCAAAGCTGAAATTTTATATGATTATAGAATCCCTAAATGATAATTGAGAATATATTTTATATATATAAATAATATACTAATATATATATATATATATATATATTATATATATATACGTAATACTATATATATATATATGGATAACAGCCCATACCAAAAATACACTTTTTGTAAATCTAGCTTTAAAATACAATACAGAAATAGGTAAAGAAGTTGTTAAAAGACAATTTAACTACATGCCATCTCTGACCAAAAGACTAAAAATTATGATATACTGTAATCCTTAAACTTTAAATTATTAAAGAGCTGTTTATAGTTTTAATTAGAGCTCCCATTTGAAACTACATATTTATGTAATATATAATTTAATATATATATATATATTACAATATATTAATTATATGCATATATATATCATATACTATATATATACTATAATATATGATAATATACTTATATATATATATATATATATATATATATAATTATATAATATATATATATATATATATAACTATATATATATATATAAATATATGATATAATATATATATTTATATAGTATTATATATATCTATATATATAATACTATTTATTTATATATACTAATAAGTATATAAATATATTATATATAATATATATATTATATAATATATATAATATTGGTATATATATATATGTACCAGCTGTTATCGATACTTTATAGTATCACAATATAATTTTTTCCAGAGAAAATTGAATCTATGATTGTTAAGCGCAAAGTCCAGGAAGGAAAGTTAACAGTAGCTATGCATGCTATTGAGGTTAAGAACCATTCCTAATATTTAAAACTCAAATAGCTTCTTAAATCTTATGTGAAGAAAACAGGAGCTGGATCAGTAGTGTTGGAGAAAGGCGATTCCTTAACTGTAGAACAATATTCCTGCTTGGCCTAAACATTCTCGCGCTAAATACACTGAAGGTGGAGCAGAGATATATTTCCTAGCTAATTCAGGTAAGATGCAATCAGGCTAAAGAGCTTTTCTTTCTCTTTCCACCATAACATTGGATCAGCATCCGATTTTCTGTCTCCATAAGTGGGCTGCAAAATATTTATCCACATATAGTTTGAATAGTATTTCTAATTCATGTTGTTCTCTCACTGCTGATTCTGAGCGTTCCAATATTTAAGCTTTTTCTCTTTGATCATTCCACTTTGTTGTGATTGATATTCTGAGATATTCTTCATTTTCTTCTAACGACTTTTCTTGTAGTATGCATCAAAGCACTGATCAGAAAAGTGATGTGTTCCTGATCCTCATCCTGCCGGTTTCATTTTCAGATCTTCATGTGAATCTGTATAGGCTGATCATTTTTGATCCGATCAATATAACTTCGCTGTTGACTGAACTTAATGTTTAATATTCTTCTTTAGCTTTTATAAAAGGTTTTACTTCTTTATATACAACATAAATATGTTTTATTCTGCATCGCCAATAATATCAAAGGAGCAGCTACGATAATTTGAATTGTTTAGATTTGAGAACTGTTGGGGAAAAGGGTTTAAACCATAAAAGATTTCTTCTCTTCGAATGGTACCAAACGTTCATATAGAGATTTTAAAAGTTTAATGTTCATAGTTTTTACACCGCATCCTTCCAAGCTTACTTTTCGACCACAAATTCCGTTGATTGGATGTAGGAATGAGTAGATAAGGTGAAATTATTGAAAGCTTCTCCCCGGATTTCTTCCAAATTAATAGTTGGATTTCATTGATTAGAATCGTGATGCGAATCCTTACTATTGAAGATCATATTAGTGCAGTATATGTTCATAGCTTGGGCGTAATGTATTTACTTTAAAACTCGGACTAATTTAATTTAAATAAAAAAAAATAGGGATATAGTGGAATATTAAAATACACAAATCTCCTAAGACTAAAACTATATTAAAATTAACGTCCGTGACGATCATTTTTAGTTAATATCTCTAAATGGTATATATATTACAACTATATTATGTTAACAATCTATATTAATATTCTCTACCATTTATAGCTTATATCCTCATATGTAAATATGTTGTACATTAAAGAGAATACTAGAGATTGTTTATTATTCGGCATTTGTATATAAGATATATATATAATAATTTAGGTTAATTCAGACATGTTTAGGTCTCTTAAGTGATTACACTTATATATAGTATTAATTAATATGTACAGTAATAATTACTATCTTGTTGTCATCACTAATCTTAGGATATTTAATAGTATATGGTATAGGATAACATTGTCGGTACTCTTAGCATTTTTCTCTGATATACAGTTTACGTAAATACATAATATATGCAAAGCTCATTACTATTTTTGTGATGCTTAACTCCGAACTTATAGACTCTCCACATAGACGCTGCAGCATTGTTTGTGTCGTTTTGAGCTTTTAAGATAGTTCATATCAGACTCACTATTAATATCATAAATCTCTCAAGCAATGAGAGGAACATACAGTAGACTCACTAGACTAAGTCCAGAGCAAATTGAGCATAAAACATATGAGCGCTAATACAACAGTATATAAACACTCTGAGCACTATCTGCGCTATAAGTAACGTCACATATAGTACATGCTGCCATCTTATGTTGTATGTATAGTCGCTTTGAAGAGCTCGACGTAAGTATCTTAGGAGAGTAACCAAAACTAATGAAACAATATCTGTTCATTAATATTATTAATCAATTCCAAAAAGCATGGATCGTGGGATTTAAGTGTCTTCCTTACAGTAACCTTTCTTTAGACGATTAAACTATAAGAGCTCTCTTTGCGCTGAGGCTATGGTATGTCCATATACGGGCTATAGCAGTGTTATTGTTTCTTATTATCTTACGTATAATGTTACCTCACTCTTCACTTGTAGAAAATCTTTAGCAATATAGTCATATGCTACCTAGTAACCTACTTGAAAAAAGCTTTCATATCTTTTATATATTAGCAAGTAAAAATACTTGTTACCTATGTTTAATATGGAATATTGATTGAAGACCAAGCTATGCAGTTGAATATATATATAAGTGTTATTTTGTCTTTACCCTATTATTATTATAATTATCTCTTTCTCCTATGAAGATATTTATATATTGAAGTTAGCATCTCTGCGGGTTTTACAATGGGGCGTTGATAGTTGTTGATTTATACCTAGTTAGTTTGGGATTGGACATACGGTGAATGTATTAGTAGTGAATATATAATTGTGCTCGTGCATTTAAAGAAAGTGCTATCCAGAAATCTAAGTCAAGTTACCAATATCAGTTAAAAGAACAGAAATGGGGACAGATTATTATACGTTTATCACGGCGATCAATCAAACTGTTCGTCTCAATGTTGTAGAGAGAAGAGCAGTTCATGAAGTTGAATGCAGCTTGTGATGATATATGCTATATGTGCACGCATAAGGATGCTTGTTGTTATGTATGAAAGGAGTTATTTCGAAAGTAGATAATGAGGAAAATAGAGATAGATCATTTTTTTAAATAGATGTGAGATAGAAGTTGGTTGATGGATGGTTGGTCATGTGCAAGAAGCGATCATGGTGGGGATTGAGATTTCGGATCATTGCTTTGAGTACTGGGTACTGTGATCAAGTACAGTAGTGTTTTGTCGTATTTGGTTCGTGTGCTGCCGACAATCGACCGTCAGTCGGTAGACACGTTAGAGAAAGAAAGAGTTCTAGTGATTTTAGTCTCTCTCTGTATCATAACAAGAGATATGATGGTTTTATTGGCTAGCTAAGGTTGAAAGGTACCATGTAAGAACTGTTGTTTTGGGCTGACAGGCGAGAAAGAAAGGTAGCATAATAGGTGAGGCTGAATGGCGGGACGAAACCCTACTTTGACGAGACTATCAATTAATGTTTGAACCGTTTACTCCGTTGACTTTCTCGTCCGTTATAGTAAATGTCTTTCGCAGCGTGATGTCTCCTACTAAAGTTAGTGTTCAGTGACGCTCAGGTTGCCTCGTCTCTTATAACGATGTAACTTACTAAACTAAAGTGTTACTACTTAGAATACACAGGACGAGGAAGGGTCATGATTAATTGCATGCTTAGCGGTCAGATCGGCTTTAAGGCCATGTGATATTTTCTCCTTCGATATGCGTTCTATTAATTTTTTATATACTACTACTATAATTTCTTGTATTCCGAGTGCATTACTACGCACCTTACCCCCAGTCTTGTGGTAAAGAGGTAGAAATTTTTTATAATATTAGTAGTTGAATTGATAGATTGAGATCATGATGATAATAATGCTACTTATATATATTATATCATATATATATATCATTTAAATAATATATATACTATTATATATTAATTTAATTATACTATAATATATTATATTAGTATATATAACTATATATATATATATTTATATTATAAGTGTTAATATATTATATATAATATATAATATATAATTATATATATATATATATATATATATTATATATATATATATATATTAGTATATATATTTATATATTATACTATATATTCATATAAACTATGTTACAAAAATTAAATGATATATAGTATATTATAATAATTAATATCATATATCCTCTCTCTCTCTCTTTTATATTTATATATATATTATAAATTTATATGTATAATATATAAACTAATACTTATACATGTTAAACTTAAGATTAATAATTATTCGAAAAAACAAAACAAGATATAATTATGTTATAATTATATTCTTTATTACGAACAAGAACAAACTTAGCTTTACATATTTAAAGAATTAACATAATAATGATATATTATGAAATAATTTTAATTCTTATTAACTCGAAATTATATTTAAAAAGTTCTTGTATTAATATAATTTGGGTTATGATCATTAGTTAATAAATTGATCAACATATTAACAGTACTTGTATAGTCTTGGTAATTATTGCATTTTAAATATATGCATAACAGTAAATAAACTGAAATACACTTAATAAAATAAATTTAATAGGTAAAACGATTTTGTAACTTTTCTTCCCACACTAAAGTCAAATTTCCCATTATAATAAATTCAAAATACGCACAGTAAATCGTAGAACATTTAAATGTAAATATATTCTAAGGTTATACTATAAGATATATAACGAGCCATACAGAAGTTAATAAATTACAAGAATTATAGAATGAATAATAAATAATTATATGAACTTAATTTAATATAAATATAATTATTTTAATTTACATAATTATTTAATAAATAAATTAAGAATATATAATAAAATCTATTTAAATTTTAATAAAAATAATATAAAAATTAATATATTAATAAAATAATATATAAGAATTAAATATTGTATATCTGAATAAAAATAATGAATAATTAATAATTATATAAAATAATGATTAAATAATGAATAATAATAACACAATGAAATAATAATAATATATCTTAATATCTTAAATTAAAATAAAAATATTAATCAGTGAATTTAATAAAATATAATTAATTAACTCTATCACTGAATATTAATATTAATATATATAAATATAACAAATAATGTTATAGTAGATAATAGGATATAAATACTATTAATACTCAAAATATTTTAAATTAATAAAGAAATAAATTATAATTAATAATGAAATGAATAATAAATAATTACTTCATTTTAATAAACTTAAACAAAAATATGAAATAATAATAATCATACTAATAAGACTAATATTATAATTCAAATAATATTTAATATAATATTGAAAATATAATGAATATAAAATATAATAATGTATATAATATTTAATACTGTATCTATAATAATAAGTAATATATATATAATTAATAAGTTATATAATTAATAGATAATAAATAAGTATACATAGTAATAGATAATAATTACATAAATAGTTAATAATAATAATAAAAAATGCAAATTACTCTGATAAGTTTACATGCATAATATTATAAATAATTTATAAAAATAATAGTAAAAAAAATACATTTAATAGTAACACCCAAAATATTATAATTCTAATCATCTCATATAATAATGAATAAGTAATAAAAATACTATAAATTTCATTTAAAAGGCTTAATTTTTCATTTCTGATAAATTAAAATATATAATTCAACATTAAATAATAAATACTATATAATAATATAATAATTAAATAAATTATATAATAATATTATTAATATATAATATTAATAATATATATAAATTAATAATAATATAAAATAAATATTAATAATAGAAAATAATAATAATAATATATTACCTGATATATATAAATAATAATAATAATTAATAATAATAATAATCATTTAATTAATAATATAATTATAATAATAATTAATATAATACATATTAGTAATATAATAATAATTATATATAAATTTATAAATATATATTATAGATTTAACACTTATTATTTACTGTTACATCGCTAATTAATAATTCATACGTTTTTTATATAAGCGAATATTTATGTTTGATTAATTTCATATTACATGTCTATGTATGTTACTTTATCTTATATTAACATTAATAGTTCTATTTTCGAATATCAACTTTTTGACTCACCATCTCCATTGACATATCTTATCATTCATTATTTCTTTGATGGTCATTGCGAGCAAACCTCCTTAGCTATGTTCTTTGCAGTATACGCTGTCTCCTTAGTTCTTTCAGAATTATATGAGGTGAGAAAATGTGATGTACAACTTGGTGCTTATCAATATATTTGGAATTTTTCCAACTTGCCTATGATTGTTTTGAATTGAGGGTCTTCATTAAGTCTTATAGTTCCTAAGAACTTTGATTGGATAAAATTAAATTTAAAGATTGGAAATGGATGTTTATCCTTATATCACCTCACTGTAAATTAATATTATGAAATTAACCGATTACTGAAAGCAGTCCAACAGTTAAATTTTCCCACTCAAAAATACCTTGTTTTCATTTTTTAACATATATCTGATAATAAATCTATGAATTTTTTTCTTACATTAGTTACTGTAACAGTGTTTTTCCTAGTCTTAATATTCGTTCCATAATTTCAAGATTTATATGTAATGGAAGGATCAAAGCTTTCCGAGGATAAAGCAAAGAAGGCTGCTTACACTTTTTTTTTTTTTTTCTTTTTTTTTTTTTATTTTTTTTTTTTATTTTGAGAGCACTGAACGTCAATTCATCTCTTTATTGGATCAATTTTTTTATTTAGTGAATCATTTTTCCTTTCTTTTTTATTTTATTCTCTTGTTTCACATTCTGTCAATAATTAAAATGGAAATAATATTTCATGTAATCTGCTTCACATTCTCTCTTTCTCAAAATCTTAAAATACACAGTAATTTTAAATCTACACCCATAACTATAACCTAATTACTGATGTATTCGAATTTAATTATTCTACATATGAGCTACATAGATTTATCACTTTATTACCATGTTCGCATCTTATTAGAAGGATAGTTAGAATATATATGCAAGTGGATTAGTGAGTGAGTGTATGCTTTATTTCTCAATATATATTCTAGATCACAAATCCATTCTAAGCTTTCTTTATATGTATGTTAAGATGTATAGATTGAAAAACTTCACATTTGTGATAATGAATCTTATTTTATGTCCTGCTGAAGGTTATTAAAACACCATACTCGTATTTGTGTAATACAGATGAACATATTAATAGAAGTGGTAAAGAGGCTACACTTACTTTTCAACTTCCATATTAACACAGAAATTATTATCTTCACTATTCCTAATAATATGATAGTATTAATAATAATGTTACATCTTAAGTGTTTAATTATTTAACTATTTAAAAATAATATTCTTTCCTTTAGATCATAAATTCGAATCTCCAAAAATTCACTTTACTTTCTTCTATATATTTTGACTCACTTTATAACATAAGCACGATACGTACATTCTATTAATATTATTCTCCTTACATATCTTTGAATTAAAAACTCGTCAAGTTGCTATGGTTGATACCCTCTAATCTTCTGGAACCATAATCCACATTTACAATTGGGAAACTTTTAATTTCAGAAAACTTGGTGGTTGAGATATTTGGATTGGTTATTCTCTTCTATGCTAACAGAGTCGAATTGAATATATTTTTAGGTATAACCTTATAATGAATTCTTATGTTACCTTATCGTATAACCCCAGGTATAATATGCTAAAATTTGGAAAAAATGTATAAATACTGTTAATGTTTTTAGTCTTCTAATTTATAACGACTATATTCTATACATATCTGAATACCAAACTACATTGACTAACGAATGTTTTCAGTCAAATGTTGCAGGATAACAAAGCACATGTTGCATACAATACGAGAAGTCCCATCATTCTATATCTATTTAACCATTCATAAGTATACTATGCTAAATATTACTTCGTACATACTTTTTATCACATTTTAATTTTTAATATTTTATTATGGCCCTCTTAAATCTAGATATTAGTACGTGATATACCCTACTATATTTAATTTGTTAGTACTTATTTAAATAATACTATAATAAGGATAATATCAGTAATAATGCAACTCAATAAATAGATATATTTGGACCACTCCAGACATTTATTGACTTGAGAACATTTTCTATCCCTTACTCACTTATGATCTTAAATAACTTATTCTGACCCTAATTAGCCGAATAATACACAATCTACGTAAACTCAGAACAGATTAACTATCCATAAGTAACACGTATTCAAAATCAAATACGTAATATTATAATATTATTTTGGTTACCTAAATGAAGAAAATTAAACTTAAGTCACGTTTATGAGCCTTTGGTGGTGACAATGTAGATCCTTAGATTTATACAACTAGGTACCAGAAGAAACCTAGACTCATATGCTCCATCTCTGTTGTTTACCCTGTTGGATATATGGTATCTTTTAAGTATTTAAAAAATATCTCGACATAATATTATGATGACAACTCTATTTAGACTAGCTTACTCGGAGCACAGGCTCCTACGTTTTCTCTCATATAAATAACGTAATCATTATCATTGCAGTTTTCAAGCATGTTTTAATACATTTATAAGTACTTTCTCAAGATGAGTTTTTTTCCAGCATTGCCATCATATAAATTGATAATTTAATAAGCTCAATTTTTGATAATATATTTTTACTGTATTAATATTTATTATTGCAAAACTCTTATAATTTTTCTCAAGTATATATAAAGTAAGTTTTTAGTCTTTTCCTTCTTCGCAATATGCCTTGACTCACCTACCCGATCCCTCTGACCTTTTTGTGACCTTGATCTTCGATCCTCTTGCTTTGATCCTCTGTTCCTTTTGACTCCCAATATTCTTCTTTCACTTGGCTTGATCTTCTCTTTTCCCTCCTCGATCTTCCTTTGTCTCTTTGCGTTACACTCTCTTCTCCTCGTCCTCACCTCTCCCTCTCTCTCCTTCTTTCCTCTCTCTCTCCTTTCCTCTCTCTGCTTCTCCTACTCTCTCTCTTTTCTTGGGCCCTACGGGAATTTTTTGGCTAACCTCTAATTATTTGGCTCCACCCTAATTATATAAGATTATATATACTTATATGAGACACTCACTCCCTATATATTTTATGTCAAACCCTTCGAGTATATGTTGCGCCGTTGACGGAGGGCGAAGCCTCCGTCGACGTATTACTCACACCTATTTTACCCCCTATATTCTTCGACCAATGGCAATTTTGCACGAGTAATTTTCTCTGACTCTTTTAGCCTATTTTTTGATGTCACCTTTTTTGTCCTTTCCCTGCCTCATCTCAAAGCTGACAGATCCAATATGGCGTTCTCAATTTTGACCGTATAATATTTTTCCTTTTCAGGGTCAATTTGACCCACTCAGGTAAATTTAAGTCTCCTTTTAGTAGCTTAGCCTCATTTTTTGAGGTCTTTAACCTGTTTGACCATGATATCTGAGTCCTTGACCTAGCTCATATTTATACATTGGGTCATTTTATGTCCCACGCCAATTTCTGGCCACTCTGTGTCTCACCACGTCACATATTTCGTGTACCTTATAACTTGAACGCAGGTATGATCTATCTCTTAAAACTTTAAACATACCTACAAAACAAATTATACTCGCACATACACACATACAAATACACACACATCAACACATCACACACACACACACTTATACACATACATCTTATATTATGACACTTATACACACATTCCCTTAATGACACTTACATTTAGCCATAGATACTTACACTTACATTTTCACTTATTCACACGTACAAACACACGACCAACCTTTGGTCTTTCCATGGTGTCATTTATTGACCCACGTATAATTTTGTCCTTTCCTTATAGGGACTAAAGTCTCTTTTAGTATATTTCTTAAATCATTATATTAGAGCATGTTATATTATCTGGTACCTTGAGCCTAATTGATCAAAAAATAATTCATGGGAGATTCACGGTATATGTGACTCATGCTAAAGCTTATGATTGAGCTTATTTGGTCATTTCCGGATATTTCTCACTAATTTGTTCATTTCTCACATATTTGTTCCATATTAGGTTTCGAGAGTTATAGATGAGTCAGGTGAGTGCAAGTGATCCAAGATGGCCAAGTGAGATGCCAATGAGATGCAAGGTGAGTCAACATAGTGCCAGTGAGTGCACATAGTGCCAACTTGAGCTCGCCACTTGCACCCTGTTCTAGCCTCCCCTGACCTAGAATAGCCGCTAATTAATTGGTGTCTACCCCTAGGTAATAAGTTATGAGGAATCGATTGGGGTATATTACAATCTGCTAGAATGCTTCCTACTATGAGTAGTATTTTTTATAACATTATAGCATGGCCAAGTTCATTCAAAAGAGCTACACAATTGAGACAGTGACCGCAAACGTTTCAGAGTCCGCGTCCGCAAGTCAGCCCCTCCGCGAAACCCGCCGCGCGTGCGCGCAGGCGCCAATATTTCCGCGTAACCGCCGCGCGTGCGCCCGCAGGCGCCATATCCCGCTACCACCAGCCGCCATCGCGTCGCAGACGCAATATTACCGCACGAACCAAAAAATATGATATCAATTGTAAACTATTCAAAGAAATTTCTTTTCAAATATACTAGCAGTCATCATTTTAACTACCAATTGTTACCGGAAATTTTTTATTTTAAAACACTATACTTTTACATACCTTAAAGCAGTAAATCAGTAAATCAATAGAGCGTGTTATTACCTAACACCTAGGGGATTAGTACCTATTGTTTTACTGCTTTACTGCTTTAACTGCTTTAACTTTACTCCTTTAACTCTCTGCTTTACTGCTTTAACTCTCTGCTCTACTGCTTTAACCATAATACATTACATTACCTAAAGCCAGAAAATCAGTAATCAATAGATGTGTTACCCTAAACACCTAGGGATTAGATATTGCTTTTTGTTTTGTATTGCTGTTACTGCTTTTACTCATGTTTTACTGCTTTAACTTTGCTGCTTTACTGCTTTAACTCACATGTTTTACTCTTTAACTTCATATATTTATTAACCATTACATACCTTAAAGCAGTAAAATCAGTAAATCAATTAGACTCTTACCTAAGGGAATTGATATGCTTTTGTTTTTACGCTTTACTGCGTTACCTTTCGCTTGACTCGCTTTAACTTTCTGCTTTACTGCTTTAACTTCTGCTTTACTGCTTTAACTTTCTGCTTTACTGCTTTAACTTCTGCTTTACTTTTCTTAACATCTATGTTTTCTTTTATATTTTTTACTTTGTTTGTAATACTTTTTTATTTCTTGTTCTTATTATTTATTTCTGTTTTAATACTTTTTTATTTTTAATTTTAATGTAAGAATAAAAACACACAGAGTTTCTGTTATATAAATCTTATTATTAAATAAAATTGTCACGAAATTTTATTAAACAATTACTTTTTTTTTTTTATAATAATAATTTATCATCATTATATTATTCACTTAACGATATGGGATGTGGAGAATTTAGCGTTCCGAAGTCCCGGCTAATGTCTCTGTAGCTGTCCGACAGGCCTGTGGTAAACCTTCTATTATTAAATATTTGTAAAGGAAATGGAGATTTTTGAGCAAGCACCTGTAAAAATAATATGGCGTTATAATGTTTATCAGCAAAAAAATTTAAAGAATATAAAGATGTGATTCAATTCATGAAGGCATATACGATATTAGGTCGCCTGGAAATAATACCATGGACACAAATTATGCTGTATTTAGATGATTTAAGTGCCAATTGAATTTGGAAAATAGCAGAAGCGTTCCACAGCTTATTCTCACCATCTAAATATCTCTGTGTTTTTCATAACGCAGAATATTTTTCATCAAGCAAGCATATGCGAAGGTTTCTTTAAACACACAGTATTTGCTGTTGTTTGGCCAGGAGAAGAGACATGAGTCAAATTAATGTATTGGCAACTCAATGTTTCCCCTTCAAAGAAAGAGTTCTTAAAAGTATATAAGAGGTACTTCGATCCCCCACGGTTATTTTATGTGTGTGAACTTCACCCAAAAACACGCAACAGAGTGCTGCTCCGTACAAACATTCTGCCCTATAGATAGAAACTGTATTACATACCTGAATAATGAGTGCTCTAGCTTGAAAGTATTTACCTCTTATAAAAAATTTAAAAAGTTGAACCCATCTGAAAACCGTAAACTAATTAGTGAGATGAGAAATTCATCCAGTGTGAAAACAGTGAATTATTTGTTTTTGTATTACTTAAAAATCTTATAAAAGGAAATGGTCCTTTACAGACCTCAGAAGGTAAGCTACGTCGTTATAGAAAAATCATTAAAAAATAAAATTAAACATTAAAAAATTTGAAAAATAAAAAGGAAGTTACTACAGAGAGGAGGAGGAGTATTCCTGCATTACTTCTTCTCGTCATAGCTCCCCTGATAAAACTAAGTCGTTGTCCCCATAAGAAGAAGGATGCTGTACTTTCCATATAATGAGTATGAGAAAATGAAGCGTAATACTATTTCATCCAGCATCTGTACAGGAATCAGTTCCTCAGATTCATCAATCCACACTCAATATGGCCAGTTATTGGCCGCACACTGTGCAAAATCCACAATCACAGTTTTCATCATTCACAGCCCCTATACACGCAAAATATTACAGCCCAATGCATTGACATTACAACCTTTCACATCAGCACCAACAGTTGCACCAACAGAATCCTTATATAGGAACGACTCATTATTTTTCCAGCAGCTCTACCTCCTAGCTTATATGATCTTAAAATTTGAACAGATAACCAAATATGAGAAGAAGTG
>JABUQX010104326.1:7500-27678 GCA_015478945.1 Trachelipus rathkii | reverse complement strand
AGGGAGAGAATATCTCTGAATGAAAGCGGCTTTTCGGAGCATTGGGATGACTTTAGAGTGTCATTGATTTAAAGATATTATGTAATTTTAGGATCGTACCCACAAATACTTATTATTCCGCCTTCAGATGTAAAATCCCTGCCTTTCTTAGATCAAATTAAATTAGAGAAGACAAAAATGATTTGGCATTCCCTATTGGTAATTGTATACAAGCAGAATTAATACGCATAATTGATATGCGCACGAATATCCTATGGTATATGCTTCCTTCTCACATTCATTTTGATCTGCAGTTAAAACATTTTAATCAAGATAACTTCCATATAAAACTATTGATCCATAGTTATTTATCACATTAAACAATTTCTTTTATGTATGACAATATCATTTATTAGTCATTCGATGAATGACCATTTCTTTAGAAACATTTTATGATCGCTTTCGAAGGAATGAAGAGGAAGTGCGATTCTATTTACTGTCTACTGGATACGAACTCACTAAATGGCCTCAAACGCATCAACATGACTCCAGATTAACTAGACGACCGTCCCCCCTGCTGAAAGACTGCTCATCGTTGTGAACATCGAAAGATTTTGGGCAGATACATTGTAATATATAGGAAAGACCGATACAATGGCCTCTTGATAGAATTTCAACATACTCAGGTAGTATAGAAACTAAACGTGAGTTATTGTCCAAATATCAAGGTTTTTGATCACTGTCATATGTTTTGCCTGTAATATAAAATGGTAGGCTCTGATGAGACAAACTTGGCGTTGACTCAAGGGGATGAAAGGTGAAGTTCCGAATTTCTGCACAATATCGAAAATTGAGTAACGATTTGATGCGATGCTTAAAAATTCTTTATTTAATAGATTTGATGAAAAATCGGAGAACAATGCTACTTTATAGCTATTTTTGGGCTGGCGTCAGCATGCAGAATATTTCTTATCATCATAGGCATGGACTTTAGGAGGAAATAATAAACGCTACCTATGCGAAAGCAATAAAGCTTGCTCCTTTAAAAATATGAAACTTTGCTATCTTGAGCTATTGGAAGTAATAAGTTGTCATTTAAGCTTTTCACGTTCTTCTCTTGCTTTCAATTATAATTAAATAAATAAACTATTGTTCGATGCTCAATAATACTTAGCTTTGGCTCTATCTCTAAATTAAACTAAACAACACAAATCTTTCTTCATAAAATCACACCGCCCCTTTGAGGCGACTATTAGAATAAAAAATCGGAATATGAAAGGAATTTAGTTCAACAATTAATTTCCTCTATGTAGAGAGACCTCACAAAATCCGGCAGATTTAATAACTAGGGGAATTTCCTTTTAGGAGAATTCATTATCCAATAATTCCTCCAATATCAGGGAACACAGGGAACAATCTTGCGCTTTCATAATACAAAACAATGCACAGCATGAATTAAAATCGTATATCAGAGCACACACGCTCAACATGCTTTAATCGATACACTATATAACAAATGGGTAATTAAAAAATGATTCGGTAGAACATATTTTTGGATATTAGAATTTTCAAAGTTTGGCTAAGTTTTCATAGAGTAATCAGCATACGTGTTCTGCATGATTCATTTTTCAAAACTAGATAAAGCAAATAAAGATTTCTATCTTAGAAGTAAAGATAGTGGTAAAAAATAATGCAAATATCGATTTTGAAAAAGAAAATAGCGAATTCTTAAAATCACCTTTCTGCAAATGTACAGAATTGGGTTTTAAAGATTAAATTATTTTTAGATGACCAAAAGGCGTTTTTTAAGAAACCAGAGATAGACAACTAAACTAATTACACGTATCGACGATTCATCTATATTATCCCTATTGTTGCTTAAGTAAAAAACACTCACTCTCACAAAGGCGGATTGTTTCTGGATTGTCATCTTGCATGCAAACACTTGTGGAACTGTCAAACGTACATTAAATTTGGTACGGTTTGAGAAAAGGGTGTTTGGATCGATCTAAAGTCAGCGTCAAATCAGGTGAAACACAGTCAATTGGAAGTCTTGTCTATACTAGGTAAGATGATAATTCTTTTCACTTTCAATTATCCATAATGTTACAATTACGACAGATAGTTGCAAATGGCGTTTTTTTCAGACCATTTAAGCTAATGACTGGAGTTTGATTTAACCTCTCATTTTTGGATAAAGATGGCTCTGTTAGAACGAGACAATGTATATATTGAATTTTATACTTGTTTGAATATAGCGTGACAGTTCGATTTAGACCTATTGACCTAGATACTGTCCAGCATACTCACTCACACTTTTATCATCTTCACTGACGGCTCTTTGCTATCGCGTTTCACAAACATTATTGAATTGTAGATTTTCCTGTGATATCAGACATGCCCTGCGAACTTTTGCTTTCGGTTGGTAAATGCTGATACCGAAAATTCTTTAATTCTCAGACTGAATTTCAGGAGCTATGAGCAACAACACAGAACTAACCACACTCAGTAAGACTGCTGTGTTACGCGCCGTGGATGGGTTTTTGCATGGGGAGAGAATGCTTGTGCTCCTGAAGAATTGCATCGCTACAAAACAGTAGGTCGTTCTAAATTAAAATATTCTTAAGCAATACAGACAATATTTTACTTCCAGCATTCAAATTCAATAACACAGGCCTCTGACTTGTGGAGGTCTCTCTGGATCTAGTAATCTGAACTACAAACTGCATTTCTTAAACTACAAATTGGAAGTGCTTCTAACATGAAAAACAGATGAGAGCCGGATGACCTTTGTTGGGAAGGAGACCTAGCTTCACAATAGAAAAGCTAAATGATCATTTGCTATTTTCTGCAGCAAAAATTTGAACATTTCGCCACAATTTGGTGTGAAAAACCATATCTGTATTTAAGTGTTAACGTGAGGTATGTTATGAAATTTTAATAAACGAATTGGGTTAACGCATTAAGGTCTGGGTGAGTGAGTATTTAATCACAACCGAAGCGCCACCAAAACTCGCGCATATTTGGCAGTTGGGTAGAGTTATAAAGCTAATATATGGTGCTGACAACCGTGTACGCACTGTGATGCTAAAAAAAGGGTGATGGCAATATAGCTCATTCAATCAATATATTGTATCCAACAGAAGTTTCTGTAACACATACAGTGGTCGGCAAAACAATAACCCATAGAATTAAATAAATACATCTGGATAAGATGAGGGTGTGAAGGAAAGGTTCCCAAAGATGCAAGCGGCTATTACGCTCGTAAAAAAACAAAGATTATTTTAGTTTGTTTGATTAATTGTATTTAAGATTTTTTTTGACATTCTCTTGGGTGTTTGGGCTGCGAGCTTTCGTTTTTCATAAAGCAATGTCGCAGGCCCGCGCCCGGAATGTGTAAAATAGATGTTAGAAATTTGAAGATATCACTTATTAATCATTTGTCATCTAAATACATAATGTATTGTCGTGTTCCTTCTTTGAGTCATTGAATTCAGCTCATTTATTATATATAGAGACGACAAATCATAGCCTGAGAAGAGCAACCACCTCATAAAAAGGTTTACTTCGGAAGGCGATTATTGTCGGAAACGTTCTTTCTTTTACTACTTGGCATTGTTAAAGACTTGGTTTCTATTGATAATATTGTTGTGCAACATTTCCTATAGTAGTAAATATATTTGCCAATTTTTTAAGATAATATGTTAGCTTTATTACATGTGAGTTTGGGCCGCTTTCAAGAAGGAAACCGAAGAAAGAGCGGATTTAAAAGATAGTGAGATACCGAAGACAAACGTGTTAAGAACTATATACGGTCTTTATGCAACTTAGTTTTCCAGCAAACTAAAGGTCATGGTGATTAAGGACGTGTCTTACAAAACTAAACTAGAAAGGACAGGAGATGCAACACGACTTTCCCCAATAGAAATAGCAACAACTTTTCTACATCGATTCAATACAGATGGTGCAGGGTAGAGATATGTTCGTCTCAAATATCTTGTCTTTTTAGATTTTAGCCATATTTTATTCATATTTTAAATAGGATTTTAATTAAGTAATTAATCATAGAGGGCTTTAATAATCGCTTAGTATTCCCTGGCAATGGATTTAATCATCGCAACAAAACACTAATCTAATTCAAGACGAAGTTTAGCGTAATCATCGACTTATAACTATAAATACTATCTTATATATTAGTATAATATAAGTTAATAAAATTATCTTCTCATTTTACTTCAACATTATGAAGCCCATCTCTAATAAATTAAATGGGAAGATCTCCTTTAAAGACATAGAATAAAAGGATCTCATTAATAGACAATAATATAGTTTTGACAATAATATATTTTTATATATTATATATATATAATATTAAAATAATATATATATAATAAAAAATAATCAAAACTTATTTAAATACTATAATAATAATACCAGTTATATTATATATATATATATATATAATATATAATATATATATTAGTAATATATATATCTATATTATATTTATCTATATATATATATATAGTATATATATAATTTATATATATATATATATTATTGTGGTTTTTAAAATTTTGGTGAGTAATAAAAAAATTGGGGGGCGCTGGAAAATAATTAATTTCCAAAGTGGGCGGTAGAACGAAATGGTTGAGAACCTCTGTCATTAAACTATCGATTAGGCGCAACGGACATCATATGGCGAATTGGTTACTGGAGGAATGTTGCAGATGGTATATGTGGTCCACATCTTTACTAAATCTCCGACGAAGCATGTTTCACTTAGCGGGAACGTCAACTCTCAAAACACACCCTATTAGTCAACAGATAATGCCAGGGAACGCTATGAGGTGCCTCTGCATGATTTGAAAGTAGGCGTTTGGTGTGCAGTTTCAGGCAAACGGATTGTAGGCCCCATTTTCTTTAACAACACCGTGAACTCTCAAGTGTATGTAACGGAAACACTTCACGGTTTTCGATGACATGTGTCCATGAAGTTTTTGGATAGGAACGTACAGTTTCGGAAGGTTTATGGCCTCCAAGATCCCCCATCTGTCTACTTGTGATTTTTATTTGTGGGTAATTTAAAGGGAAAGGTCTACAGAAACAACCCGCATACAATTGAGGAGTTGAAAAACAAACATTCGCTATGTGATTCCGGAAATCATACCACAAGAATTGGCAAACTTTTCCAGAATTATGTTTGAAACGTGCTTGAGTTGTGTTATCAGGTTCATGGGTGAACATTTTAGCACTCCTGTGAGCTATTGACCTATGAATGTTCAATAATTGTTTTATAATAAATAGTTCGAGAACTTGAACTTTGATCTGAAATTCGAGTTAATTTGTCCTTTCATGTCTAATTTGAGAGCCTTGGGGCCTCTTTTATCCTTGCCCCTTTGTATAATATAATTAATATAAATAATTAATATAAATATAATATAATTAATATAATTAATATAATATATAAAGTACTATAATATAATAAATATAATATAATATATATATAATATAATGATAATATAACTATGATGAGGTCAGCATCCCGAAGAGTTCAGCATGTAACTAGAGAAACTATAACAGGTACACGAAAGTAAATATCATTTTATTAATCAGGGAGACATTTTAATCCGGAATTAAAAATAAAAATAAAAAAAATACACGCTTTTAAAAATTAAATTGTTAAAAATGGTTGAAAAGTTACAGTTTTTTGATAATTGAAAGATGCCGCTTAGATCTCGAATGAGCACGCAAAGGTGCCACATGTTGAAGTTTTTTTTTAAAACTAACGATTACCCACGGGTAAAACAAGAACGATGGTAGAGTCGGGGTTTCTCGGCTACCGGGGGCGACGGAGGGGACTTCGTCCCCTCTGTCCTCCATTGGGCTCGAACCCCCTAAAAGGATATAAAAAGAAAAAATAACAGGTTTTAGCCAAGTGGCAAAAAAAAGTGGGCATTTGGACCTTTTTGCTTTCGAGACTATGCCGCTTAAGGTCAATCAAGCGTACAAATGCAGGTGTAAGATTTATGCAAATATTTAAGGTGTTATTAATAATATTACCATTTTAAGATTATTTTTTTAAGTTCCCACATTTTCATTACTTTCTGAAATCAAAAATGTATTTCCTGTAGATGTTATAGTTTTTAGTTACATGCCTGAATCTTCGGGATGCATTCAATATAATATAATATAATATAATATATAATATATAATATAATATAATATAATATAATATAATATAATATAATATAATATAATATAATATAATATAATATAATATAATATAATATAATATAATATAATATATAATATCATGAGTACAGATAAAATTTAAAATATTTTAAGGAAATAGAAAATTGTTTTTCTTCTTAAAAAAGGAAAGTACGCCACTGATCTTTTTACCGAAGAGGGTGTAAAAATTATAAATGAGCACAACCCTTCAGAACCTTTATTTCTTTATCTTCCTCATTTGGCAACACATGTTGCCAGTTTCACTGGCAATGAAGATCCTCTTCAAGCTCCAGCTGAGGTTGTTGAAAAGTTTTCGTACATCGAAGATGAAAGCAGAAGAATATTTGCAGGTTATTTTTACGCTAACTATTTTTGTTTTCTAATGAACATGGACTGGTTGTAATGATTGTAATATTATGAAAAAATTTTATTAATATTTACTGTGAATGGTTACAAAAGTAAATTCAATAAACTTTTAAACTTTTTCACATATTTCAGTCAGAATCAGTGGATATATTGTCACATTGTATAAATCTCTGTTTTTTTAAGCCCATTTATTACAATTTATTTTTAATAAATTGTGATTTATATATCAATGCATAAAAAAACAATATATGAATTTCATTTTATATGTAAATTTCATTGACTTTGTTTTCAGCAATGATATGGAAACTTGATGAGAGCATAGGAAAAGTTGTCCAGGCTTTGAAAGATAATGATATGCTAAATGATTCAATCATTGTTTTTTCTGCGGATAATGGAGGATCGGCTGGTGGTTACGAAAATAGTGGAGCTTCAAATTGGCCATTAAGAGGAGTAAATATATATATATATATATATATATATATATATATATATATATATATATATAATATATAATATATAGTTATTTATACATATATATATATATAATATATATTAGTATTTATGTGTGTGTGTGTTTGTTTATAGTTTTTGAGTGTGCGAAAGGTTGTGTGCGTGTGGTGTGTGGTGTTGTGGTGTGTGTGTAGGTGTGTGTGTGTCTGTGTTGTGTGTGTGTGTGTGTGGTGTGTGTGTGTGTGTGTGTACCGTAAGGGTGTGTGAAGTGTGTTTTTTTAAAAGACTTAATTTAGACCTTGAACGTTTGTTGGCATGAAAAGATTTTCTCCTTCTCTCCTAATATACCTAAAAACTTTATCTCTTATAAATGTTTGTTTTAGTTGTCTTTACTTAAGACAAAAAACTCAATGTGGGAAGGAGGCATTAGAGGCTCTGCTTTTATTTGGTCTACCTTAATAAATAATCCTGGCAGGGTCTCCACGGAAATGATGCACATATCAGACTGGTTACCAACTTTGTATAACGCCATTGGTTAGTTTATACGTACTCATATATACTATATATAATAATACGTATATATATATATATATATATTATAATATATATATTTAATATACAACCACAAATATATATAAACTTATATATTACGTATATATAATATACTATATATATAATAGTTATATATTTTATTATAGTATTATATATGTATAATATAAAAATAATAATAAATATATACATATACTATAAATACACTACATATAATATATAATATTATATAGCTATATATAATATATACTATATATATATATATAGTATATATAACGGTTTATATATAAGGTAATATATACTTTGATAACATTATATCCATAATCTGAGATAGATAAGCAGCTATTCAATGATATTAAAATATTTCTAAAGGTGGAAGATGGTTCAGCTCTAACAGACTGATGGAACATGAATTGTGGTGGGAGAGCATTCAGTGAGATATAGAGTTTCTGGTCAACATTGTCCTTATATAATGGAGGAAGATTAGAGCACACATGAATGGAAATTGTTATTCAGTAAGTTATATGGTTACTACATCACAGAATTTGTGGAGTAATATTTAACTTTAAGGAAAAAAATATATGTGATAATTTACGCAATATATATATATAATATATATATATATATAGTATATATATAGTATATATATATATATAATATATATTATATATATATAATATATATATATATATTATATATTATATATATATGAATATATATATTTAGGGTGGTAGTAATTTTTTAAGAATTTTAATATTTCTTTGGGTCTCACCTTTCAAATAAGTTCTTTTTGGAGAGAAACATTGTATTTCAAATACTTATTCATTTGGAATTTGAAGAAACTATTTTGCAACAAATTAAATGTGGACTTGTGATATTATCATGAAATTTCACATTATGTGTTTATCTTTTGATTATATTTAATTAATTAAACTGTATTCCAAAAATTATTTAATTTGATTTAGGTTCAAAAATAGGAAAACCATTCAGAATAGAAAATTTTATTTATTTGCAACAAAATAAATTTGAAATTGACATTATTACGGATTTTCATATTATTTATTTATTTTTTGATTATATATAATAATTAAGAGATGCCGTAGCTAATCGTTCTTTGGTTAATATTTGGGGAAACGTATTAAGGTTAACGCACTGACACTGTAAGAATGTAGTATTCCTTTTGTTCTCAATTTCTGTATAATTTATTATTATAATCTTGTATTAATTTAATTCCTCTTTCGGCAGTATCGTTTACATTACATTAGGATGTACATCCGAAAAAATGTAAACAAAACAAATGGCGGCGGGAAGCAGGCTGGGAATTATTTTTAATTTCTTTTTTTTTACAGTGGATAAGGAAGGTTTGTGAGTAATGCCATTAAAAATAAGATTGTGGAAAATATTTGCGTGGTATTCATATTTTTTCCTGCTTGATATAGCCTATTCGTGAAGAGATCAAATGATAATGTTTTCACTACTTGGTAGTCCCGTTTGAACTGATGAATGTTTCATTCAATAAAATCCGCTTTAAATCTAATTTTCTCCAAAATCGAATGAACTTCATCCAATAGTCGACAATTATTTGTAATATATAACGCATTTTTTTTTAATTTTTTTTTATTTTTCTGTTTTACTTCCAAATCCGTCATAACAGCCGATTCCAATTGTTTGTAAACAAAAGTAAACCTCGCAAGCAGTCGTGGTCGATTTAAACTGTGTAGTTGTAAGCATTTCTGACCGTGCGTAAGCACAAATGATAAAAACGAAAACGGTCTTAGACTAACTTTTGGACCAACCATAAAGCCCTCGAAATTATTAGAAAATATCCCTTGAATATCTCTGCTCTCTCCAATGTATATTATTATGCAAATTGCACTTCAGAATGTAATCTTTTTCCCAGCGAAAGCAATAAAGAATAATAATTTATTAAGATCTTTAATTAAAATATTTTAGATCCATCTGATATTGGTTACGATGGTTGGTATGGACCAAGTAGGAGACCTTCCTCTATTAAGTTCAACTCTAAAGAAAGGACAAGGAAAAGGAACTTCATTTCATGAATGCATTCAATAACTCTCAGCGGTGTAGTTCCTGCTAAGAACACGCCGGAATCTTTTTTGAAAATATCAAAGCCTGCTCCCAAAATGCTGAGGTTAAGCTTTATTCGTTGACGTTTCTTTTTATGATTATTAGAGTTACTAGGTTCTTCATTTAAAATAGAACAATTTTAACGATTGAAACTGCTTGTATTATTTTCATATCCACATCATCTATTGAAAATTATTACTCTTAGTAAAATTGGAGATAACCACATCCGCATCCGTTATTCAGAAGATCTGCAATCACTTCGAGAAATAAATGCTAATATGCAGATGTCTATACCTTTTATCATAACTTGTCTTCAAGAGAAGATTTTTCTCTTTAACGTGAAATTGCATTCTTTATTCTTGTTACAAAATGACATTAAAACCGAATTATTTTCTCGGAAGAATCACAATATATTAATTAATTAAGACTATAATTATTGCCTAGTAATTTAGAACTTGATCTGTAAGCTACTCGCGCGACTGAAGATGATCATACAAATTTTACTTATGAGCTCCATGAGATAAACGTACGAATGAAAGGTTCTTGGTAAAGTACATTTTTATGTGACGAGAATTGGGCTTTATCTTTTGGTATACAAAGTCACAAATCACGGGAAAAAAAAATCAAAGAAACTAGGAGGTTGTTTTGGATCATTGAAAAAAACTGTGCGCAACTCTTAAAACCAAAATTATAAAAAAAATAATGGTAGAGCCAAGATTCCTCCCTTGGACTGTTTTGAATAAAGTTTTTAGCAGTATCTTGTTAAAATGCTTTTTTAGATCCTATATATAATTTAAATATTAATATATGAATATATATATATATAGTATATATATATAAGTATATTCTATATATATATTTTTTTAGTTTCCTCTAGTATATTAAATTAATACATAAATTTTTTTTTCAAATATATATATAAATATATAAAGTTTAATACGAGCTACTTATTTTTTTTAGTTTCCTCTATATATATATATCATTATATACATAAAAATATTTTTTTTAATATAGTATATAGTATATAATATTATATCTATATATATATATAATATTATAGTATAGTATATTATTATATCTATATAATATATATATGATATATAAGTTATTCCAGTCGATTAAGACCTCTTCTCCTTACAATGGGTCCTGGTGGTTACCTTTGACCGAGTGAAGCGAGATGGTCGGTGGCTGAGGTAATCTGTCGCTGCTCATAGGCGGTCCCTTATTCTATTTGAATAGAGCACTCTTCATAGGTTTAAGTCGCGTCATCTTTTTAGGTTGTCGTGGTCGAGTGGTAACACGCTTGGCTATACGTTCGCGAGGGCCGGATCTAATCCTGGTAATAGTGAAGATCACTCAGGAGTTTATTTTCTCTATACAAATTGACATGCGGTTTGAATTGCATAATTTACATTCTATACAAATTCAACTCCGATCTAGAGTGGTCCCCTTACATGGGTCCTTGTGTGTACCTTTTGACCCGAGTGCAAGGGGAGATGAAGTGCTGAGGTATCTGTCTGCATAGGCGGTCATTATTTCCCTATTGAGATAGAGCACTCTTTCATAGGTTAAGTCGCGTATCTTTTTACTCATCGTTGGTGGTAAGACGCTTGGCATACCGTTCGCGGGGGCCCCGGGATCTAATCCTGTCACTGAAAATCACTTATTAGTTAGATTATTGATATATAGCTATAAATATTTGTAATTATATATGTAGATACAAAGAAAAATAAATTTATAGTTACGTATAATATAGTTATATATATAAATATATGTAGTATATATTATTAATACTATATATTCATTAATATTCCTTGGTGTTTATTTCTCATAATCTCCTCTTGGAATGGTAAATTTTCTTTCTTTAGAAACAAACTTCTAAGAGGTTGGGAGTTCTGAGTCTTCTTGAAAAGTTACATGCCATCCAGCTCTTGCCTATTATTGAGATGAGGTGCCGCTTGTATGTAATATGCCTTCACAAACATTGGGTTGTTCTTTCACCAGCAGATTCCTTGAATAGAGTGGGAGTTAAGGATTATTTGGCTTTATCAAGCTTTCCTTCTACCGGATTGTTCAATCTTTACATGCGCCTTTGATAGTGGCAGTCACTCTTTGAAAATTATCTCTCTTATAATGTCGCCATTCCATAACTGACTCCTTGAGAAGGGTTCGTAAAGACCAGCCTTCACACACACGGTAATGCATTTCTTATCCAGCTGTCTGATCCCAGACATAGACGTTAGCCGCAATATACTTGTTATTTACCAGAAAGTATGGAATCTCATCCTTTTCTGATTTTGTCAGCTTCCTTTAATTGCAACAATTTCAATATATTAACATGTTCTCGTTGGTTTTCTTAACTCTGGAGAAGTTCGGTAACCTTTTCCAACAAGAGGAGACATAAAAAAAAATTGAAGGTAATTACACCTCACAATAATTCGAATGAAAGAAAAATACCTCTTGGGCTACTAAGGAGTGGTATTTGTGGTGGAATACCAAGGAGAAAACCCTCGAGGTTCTACCGTTGTGAAACTATGACAAACAGCAATAAAGAACCATCTCACTTGCAGAGATAGAAAGTTCCAAGAGAGTTGAGAAGTAAGAGACAGTTTATGTAGTCTTTAAGCTTTCTCTCAATCACATCTAAAAGATTGGTTGAACTGTATCCTCTTGCCTTTACCCTCTCAGATGTAAGAACGGTACTCCCTACAAGGGCTAATAAGATCTTGAATAATTGAAAAGATCTCTCGAGCATAATTGAACACTACTGTGTTCTGAAGGAAAATAATTCTTGGAGAGTGTTAGAAGTTCATAACATAAGCTTCTTTGAGTCACCTCGCCGCAGTTGTTAAATGAAATTTCCAAGACAAAGTTATTGCTATAATGATAATCATGAAATTGATCGTGTTCACAGGGCGATGGTACAGAGGTGACACCGGAAAAGTATAAAATGTGAGGATTTGTTTCAGAGATGGAGATATGAAAATTTGAACTCAGAGTTAAATTTCACAATATTGGGGCAACCCCTCAGGTAAATGCTATGCAGATAGGCAAGAGTAAAGTCAGAATGTGAAGGCGAGAAACAACTAGCTGTTGATGCAAAATAGGGAGCAGATTCAAATGTGTGGAAAAATAAAGAATACAGTCATATTCGTAAGAATAAATAGCTAGAAAATACAGCTGTTAAAGCGACATTAGTTCAAAACAGAATAGAGCAAGAGATAAGTATAATTGTCTCACTCAAATACCAACGTACTATACAAAAGTTAATACAACTGAAGATGCAAAGCAATTTTCTTCTGCTCCATTTAGCCTCTCCAAGTGAATTACTCTCAGTCATCCTTAGTTTTGCTTAAACAGCTATTCACACTTTACAGTATTTATTATATTGCTTTACATAACTGGAAAGATTCTCGCGCAGCAACGCCTCTCTCCGCTATACACACTCACATCACTCCGTCACACACTCTACTTCATTTTCGTCATCAATCTCACTGTAAATTAAAACACTTGAACCATTTATTTCTTTGTTTTAAAAGAGACCAGTCTTTTTCATTTACAATATTTATTTATTTATTTGAGGTCTCATTTCTCACTCTCACTTCTTATCACTTATACTATCTAATCTATCTATCTATCTATCTTATCTATCCTATCTATCTATCTATCTATCTATCTATCCTATCCACGATAACAGTCATGTAAAATTTAAACAAAAAGTGCAAGCATCATCGCAATTAAATAACGCTATTTTTCAATCAATTAAAAAATGACTCTTATGCTCGAAGAAATAGCATAGATTGGTGTGTGTGAATTTGAAGAGCGTTAAATTTTTATTTATTGTTGCCTTGGCATTTCTTAGTTACATTTGGTATTACCACGGGCAAGAAGAATTCATTTCTCTTTATTGAAAATAAGGGAACTATTTTAAGTTGGTTTTTAAACGTTATATATAATATCAATATATAAATATATATATACTATATATATATAAATATAATAATAATATAATATATATTATAATATATAATATATATAGTACTATATATTACATATATATATATTATATATTATATACCTATATATTATTATAATATATAAATATATATTATATATCTATAGTATATTATATATATATATTATATAATATTATATATTATATATATATATAATATATTTAATATATATATATAATACTATATATATTATATTATTATATATATTATATATATATATATATATATCATATATATAATATATATATTACAATATTATATTAATATATATATAGATATATACGATTAGAGAGAGAGAGAGAGACGAGGAGAGAGAGAGAAGAGAGGGAGAGAGAAGAGAGAGAGAGGAGCCCGAGTAGTAAAAAATTACCTTTTAGTCGCCGCAGATGTATATAATATATATATTACTTATATATATACCTATATATATTATATATATATATATATATATATATATTAATATATATATATATATAATATCATATATATATATATATACTTACTACTCAATCTTTATTTATGATATTTTATACATATTCTATCTAATTTTACACTCCTTATATACTATATATTCTACTATATTATACTATATTATTAATTATATAGTATACTCCTAATATAATAATATATTACATATACTATATATATATAATATACTCTATATAATAAGTGACATATATAAGAGCAAGGAAGTAATAAGTAAACTATATATATATATATGCATAAATATATATATATATTATATATATATATATATATACTATATATATATATTAATAGTATATATTATATATTATATATATATATTGATATATATATATATATATATATATTATATATATATATATATATTACTATATATATATATATATATATTAGTATATATATATATATACTATATATTATTACTATATAATTATGATACTATATATAATACTATATATTAGTCTATATATATATATATATATTATAATATATATATATATATATAGTATATAATATATAATAATATAATATAATATAGTATATAATATAAGTTAACTTACTATGTATATATATATATATATATATTATAACTATAATATATATAATATATATCTATGTATAATATATATAACTATATTATCTATTATAATAACTTAATATACTTATCTATTATATCACTAGTGTACTATAGCTATATCCTTATATATATATATATTTACTTACCCTAAATATCATATATTGTCAGATCTATATATAAATATATTATTAGTTACTATATATTAATACTTCTATAGAATAATATATATATTATAGTACATATATAGTATTATATATATATATATTGAAATAATATAATATATAGTATATTTGGATATACTATAATATATAATATATATATAATATACCTATATATTACTACTATAGTATATAATATAAATAGTTATTACAAGTTACTATTAGTAGGTATATACATATTATATTCTATATATATATATCATAATATATATATACCTATTATATATATACCTTATAGATATTAATCTATATTATAATATACTTATTACTAATATATAATATATTTAATATATATATATATATATATATTCATATACTATACTATATATATATAAATAATATAATAATACATATATATATATATAGTATACATATATATATATCATACATCATATTCTTTTATAATACGTATGATATATACTATATATATTATCATAATATATATATACTATTAATATATATATATAATATATATATATTAATATTATATATATATATATATTAATACGCAGTGACATAGTATATATACATATATATATACTATATATATACTATATATATATATTTATATCTATATATATAGCTAGTATTTATTATACTACTATACTACTATATTACTATATATATACATAATACTACATATATATACCCACTATAAGGTATAATATCTATATATATATATAGGTTTTATGTGGTGACTAGTACCAAGGAGAATGCAACTGCTTCTTTAACGACATTTACCAATCCATGTCTCTTTCATATCTCCGTTCTGATCCTTGTGAATATTATCAATTGTCTCGAAATCTGCTATCCCTTCTTGATTGTTTAAGAAATTGACGGTAAGTTATTAAATGATTCATTCTGATTATGTGTGTTCTGCCAACACGTGCTTTACCAAATTTATGATTTATTGAAAATAATTGCTCTAACAAATAGGTAACATATAAAATAAAAAAAAATTTAAATACTTGTTTTCTCTTTTCACCAGTTATCAAGCTCAATCTTAAATTCAGACAGCCCTCCCCCCAGGAAATCACCGCTTGATCACAGGGAATCAGTGTACTGGAATACACTTGGACAAAGTTGGTATGATTAGCTTCGGGTCAGTACATGAGTAGTCTCTTTTCTCACCAGTTAATAAAATCTATCAATACAAAAGGACTAAATATGTGATTTATTATAAGCGAAGGCGAAATTTTTTCTGTTCTCATTAATGTAAGTGTAAAGAATTTAAGTGAAATAGTATTATGTTCGTCGTAAAAAATGGTATAATAAAAAATTGTTCTACCTCCGTTCCAAATAAGAGTATTTGTTACCTCTACAGTTAATTAAAATAAATATTTTATAAATTATTCTATTTAATCTTCTATTTTATTTTTTTATCCATAAATATCATAATATATATATAATTTATATTATATAAATATATATATATCAGGATATACTATAATTATATATATATATACTATAGTCAAATTATATACTATATATATATTTTAATATTATTATATACTATCTCTCTCTCTCTCTCTACTTATATAGCTTCATATACTACATTTAGATCTATCCTACTAATATCTACATTATATATACGTACTATATATTATGATTCCTATAGTTATATTATATCTTATAATAATCAAATAATCATATTATTACTGTTTACCTCTCTCCCTCTCTCTACTCAAACTATACGTATCTATATATATATCACCTCTCTATATGTTCTTTTCCTACTCCTCTCAATAATTACTTACTATATAAATATATACTCGGAATTATTAATATACATTGATCATTGCTTCCTCGTATGAGCAGCTAATAACTCCCACTGTCACCCTTACTCAGACATCATATATACCTATTAATAACCTATACTATCACTATATCCTCATATACTAATACCTAGTCCTCTAATATACTCATGATATATATAATATATATATATATATATATAATACTATTTTATATATAGATAAATATATATAATATATTATATAATAATTATATATATATATAATATATATATATATATATTACTATATTATATAATATACATATAATACTATATAGTAAGATCCACCGTGTGAGAGATATAGAATCATCGCTCATACTACTTATACTAGTTTTACATTATCCACTCTATCATACTCTATCTCAGCTCCGCTACCTTCACCGCGTCCTCGCGCATAGAGTGGCTTTAGCGTTTCCACCGACTCAGCGCCATGTGAGCACTACGTTCTTATCTCTATATATCTATCTATCCGATACATCTTAACATGAGACAACTGATGAGAGTCACTAGTTCGTCTTACTATGTGTTTTCACGCATCTCATACTAATTACTGCTCACGCTATTGAATATATTTATATATATTATAATATATATATACACTATTTGCTATATAGTATATATATGTTACTAGTGAGTAATATATATACACTGCTTATATTTATATAGTTATATATGTGGTGTGTGTGTGTGTGTGTTGTGTGTGTAGCAAGCTATATAACTTTCAAAAATCTGTAAGTCAAAAATGTCAACTCCCTCAAAGATAAATATTCCAAGATTTGACTATTCTTTAATAGTAACTGTTGTCCTTAAATTATTTTTTTTTTTTTTTTTTTTATTCATAGAAATTATTAATTAAATTTTAAATATTTTATTCAACACATAGATGTTTAAACAATTTGCTAATTTTTTTACTGAAAGTGAAATTAGGAAACTCAATAAGAAAATCATTGTGTTTGTTATATGCATAAGTGAGGCAAATGTAAGAAGTGAAAGAGGTAAAACAGGTTCAAAAGCTTTTCTTCGAGAGGTGGGATTAACATACACTGTTGTATTTTTCTAAAAAGTAAATTTGAAATTTTTAGTAAAAATATTTAAAAGAATTTTATTTTTAATAAATTTCGTATTTCAAGCGGAAAAAAAAATGTGCTTTTGGAATAGAAAGAAGCAATTCTAATAATTTATTGTTTAATGATAACCAACATACGAATCATTTCGTTAAGGATGCTTTTTTAAGAACTTGTCAATTTCTTATGATATTTAAAACCGATTACAATGCTCTCTCTCTCTCCTCTCTCTCTCTCTCTCTCTCTTCTCTCTTCTTCTCTCTCTCTCTTCTCTCTCTCTTCTCTCTCTCTTCTCCTCTCTCATCTCTCTCTCTCTCTCTCTTCTCTTTCTCTCTTCTCTCTCTCCCATCAAAAATCGCAAACTGACCAACGAATGGTAAGCAATACATCGTATTCAATACTATTTATGTGATTAACAATCAAATAGAAAAAATTTGATATAATAAGAATGATTAATTGTAATAATTAATGTAATCTGCTTAAGATTGAATTATTTTTAATTTTTCAAATTATTTTTTTTTACTTAGGAAAAAGCGTTGCTTTTCCTTGCTTCATGGACCGCACTCCTTTATATATATATATATATATTATATATATATTATATATATATATTATTATATATATTATAATATATATAATATATAATATATATATATATATTATATATATATATATATATATATATATACTATATATATTTTTAATGTATCGGATGTCAAATTTTAAATATTGCGGATGCGGAATGTGAAGCGGATATCTAATTTTTCCAATCGCGGATGCAGATTGCGCATAATTAATGCAGATGTGACATTCCATATTTATAAAGCTTAGAAAAATTAAATTGGACTTTGAGACATTTGATTAACAACATTTTTTTGGAAGTTTTTTAAAAACATTTTTTTTTAAATATATACAAAAACATTATTTAAGTAAAAAAATTCAACTTTCCCCGGCTAAATACGCCTGAAAATTTGATTGATCGGATGAGTTAGAAAAAAAATCTCAATATTTCACTTTTTCAAAAAAAACTTAAAAAAAAAAAACAAAACTTTGTTTTTAAAAACGTTTTTTTTTTTTTTTTTGAAAGCTCCTGAAGAAAACAAGAGGATTAAATGAGAAGTAGCAAAGTTAAGGCGACATTTTTGGCAAAATTGTTCAATAAAAGCATGGGGAAGAGAATCTTAGAAAGGCTATGCCATTCTCTATAGAGAAAAAAGAGTGTTTCGTCGCTACTCTCATGCTGAGAGAAATCGTTGTGAACTCGTTTAATCACACAGTTTTATCGCTCCTGTTCAACTCATTGACTACAGTCTATCCAGATGAAAAAAGAAGGAAGAAGAAGAAAGAAGAAGAGAAGAAGAGAAGAAGAAGAAGAAGAAAAAAGTAACGCAGAAGAAGAAGAGAAGAAGAAGAAAACATAATAATAATAATAATAATAATAATAATAATAATAATAATAATAATAATAATAATAATAATAATAATAATAATAATAATAATAATAATAATAATAATAATAATAATAATAATAATAATTAATAATAATAATAATAATAATAATAATAATTAAAATAAATAAAAATTGTGATAGAAATGTTAGCATTTGTTATTTAGTAGCGAATGTTAAAAGCAGTAATTATTTAACGTAATAATTATTATAAAGAAAGGCTGATTATAGTTACAATCAGTACCTTAATCACGACTTATTGTAATAATAGGTACTTTGATGGTAGCCCGTTTGATGTTAATAAAATGGCAAGATTTTGCAAAAGTATAACCGCTGAGTTTGTTATTTATTAATATATATTTAGATAATAAGTTTTTATTTTATTTTTTTAGCAAATGACTTAATAGAGTTTTCGGCTTTAATGTCTTGTGGCATTGATTTGAAATGTTAATTGGTTTGAGCTGACACACTTAGGGTTTTTGTGACACACTATTAAGAATAAACAGCCCAAGGGGCTTACGTAAAAAAGATCATAAATTTATTCGATCTGCTCGCGCCTTGCTTGATTTGAGCGAAAATTTGCCAGCAAGAAGTCGCAGGCATTGTTATAGATAATTTTATGTATTTCTTTTAGTAGTGATATATTGAGCAAGTCTTTAAACTGCAATATCTTTAGTTTTTTGAACAAGAGTTGTGTATGGCTGTAAAAGTCTCGTGTAGTGCTAATGAGGCGAATAAAGTGCTTTTGAATTACAATTACAGGATGGATTACTGAGTTACTTGTGGTTCCGTAGATAAACGAGGGTATATCAATGGCCGCGCACCGGGTGTTCAGTGCTATAGTTAATATCTACTTAAAGAATTTGCAAGAGTGCAATATTTTTTTTAAATTTTATTTTATACATACAT
>JABUQX010104325.1:35000-36334 GCA_015478945.1 Trachelipus rathkii | reverse complement strand
GGGAGAGATATATATATATATTTTTACAGAAGATAAACACCACCGCTCACGGGCAGAGCCTAATCTAGAGGGGTGTAGCTCGATTATAACGTCCCGAGCAGGACGAAGCAAAGCCTAAGGAAAGAATTGCTCACATTCTCCCCACCCGACCAGTTGCGAACTTGGGACCCTCACTTTGTTTGGTGATGCTCTTAACACTGGAGCCTACCGGGCGCTTTTAAATAAATAAATATAAAATATAAAAAAAAATACATATATCATATACATTACATACATAAATACACATAAAAATACATATATAAAAATACATAATATATAATTATTACTATCATTATTATTGACTATTGTCAAAACTATATTTAACAAATTTACATTCTATTTCAACCAATAATGCTTATCACTATTTAACTATAATTAAGATATTTTTATTACTGCTATATCACTTTAATTAATATTATTACGCTATACACTATATTCCCTGTATTTAAATTGTTCCAACTATTCAACCTTAATAAATTAATATTACGCTATACACTATATCCACTGTATTTTAAATTATTCACCACTATTTGCTTATTAATAACATTATTACCACTATCACTATTATTATTAATATGGTATACGCTATATCACCAATCACGAAAAGATTAATGTGATAGCAGGGGAATTCCGAACCCTTGGCCACCAGTGAAGAGAATATATATTAATAATATATATATAAATATATATATATAATTATATAATATATATATATATATATATATATACTATATATATATATATAATATATATTATATATATATTATATATATATAATAGTATATATATAGTATAAATTATATTATTATGATAATAGTATATATAGTATATAATATATAATATATTAATATATATATATATATAAGTATATATAAGTATATATATATATGAATAGTATATATATATATATTATAATTAATATTATATCTATATATATATTATAATTAAAAAATGAATATGCCTAACCTAAGTCTTAGTACTCGACTCTAAGCTCTCGTACACTTATTATGCACAGATATTTAATCTATATTTTCCCAAACACACAACGACTAAGAAAAGACAATTTTTGGGACTTTAATATGTAATATAAATAGAATCAGCTTCAGACGATGTTCGCATTTTGTTAATGAACGCGGTGAACAAATCAATCAGATTAAAAAGAGTTAAAGGAACAAAACCAAGTCCGATCCTTTTAATGGAATAATAACAGATAAATAATATTAAATATTGAAAGATAAAAAGAAAAAATATTAAAGAAAATGTAAAATAGGGATTTAAATTTTATTTTTTTATTA
>JABUQX010104325.1:30000-32500 GCA_015478945.1 Trachelipus rathkii | reverse complement strand
ATATTTTGTTTTTCCCCTCATTGAAATTTTTCTTCTTTTTCCCACAAAATTTGCAGAAGAAAGATCGTACTGAATGTACATATATATATAATATATTATTATATATATATATATATATTATATACTATATATATATTATATATATAAATATATATATATTATATATTATATATATATTATAGTATTTGCAGTATATTCTTAAATTAATATTAGCAGATCTGCCATATACTCTGGCAAAAAGGTGCAGAGGAGAATAAGAATAAAGCCTTTTTTGTCATGTCCTGACTTTTTTTCTATGATATAGAAATGGGCTTTTAAAATTCCTCTCTCTTAAATATGTAAAACCTGTGTAATTTGATGTTAAAATTTAACTCTTCGTGAACTGCTATGTAAAAAAAGCCAATTATTATAAACTTCTTGTCTGAAGAACATTATGTACTATCTCTTTTTCTTTTAATTGTCGTTATTTTTAACTGTCTTGGTTAGTAAAAAAAATATTATATAACTTAAAGAAGGTTGTTTGTCTTCCACAATCAAGTAGAAGTTGATTTAGGAATAATAAATGTTGCAAGAATTAGATATCATATCTAGCAGAAGATATAGCTAGTAGACCATTCACAAGTGGTAAAATAACAGTCCAGTCACTTGTAACCTTAAATCAATCGCATTCGATTAATATAATATATAATATATATTATATTATATATATATATATATAATATTATATAATATATATATTATATATATATATATATATATATAATATATATACTATATATAATATATATATATATATATATATATTAATATATTTAATAATATAATTGTATATATGATATTTTTATACAATATCATTTTTAAAGATAAATAATATTATATATAATATATATTATATACTATAATATATAATATATAGTATATAGTATATAGTATATACTAATATATATACTATATTTATATATATATATATATAACCTAATATATTTATATACTTATAGTATATAGTACTAATAGTATATATCATAGATAGTGTATATATATACGCATCTGCTAGCCAAGGCGGGGTTTTTCTGCTCTAAAACGCTCTTTGCTCTTGTCTTTACGGACAAAATTAACTTTTAAATTAATGATTAAAACAGAAATAAGTCTTGATATGTGAATGTATTTGATTATGTATCAGTTTATTATAATGAAAAATTATACTGGAAAATAATTGGGTAGGCTGAGCCTCAGAGCCTCCTATGACGCTACTCCCTCTAGAATATTATAACATTTACATAAAGAATCTTTTTAATCTCTCCTATTTGTCCTCGAACTCGAGCCCTCACTGATGGTATAGCTAGTGTTGTTACCCCTTACCCACGATGAGCTAAAAGGAACCTTGGGAAAGAAATGCTTTCTTCCCAGAGGCTTCCTCGCTCACACTCGGGTCAATGACTCAGAGAGAGATGATGCTAATATATCAATTTTTACAACTGCCTAATATTGATAGTTTTTAATTTTCATTACTGTTATAAAGTAACGCATATTAAAACATTAATGAAAATAAAAAACACGGAGGTAAACAGTGTATTGTTATCTATGTTTTAATTTTCATAATTATAACAATCAAAATATGATATTAGAAATTTCTAACCCCTTTTTTAATACAAAGAATAATATATATCGTTTATGTATAAAAAATCATATTTGCAAATATTTTGTTATAAATAATACTTTAAGATTTTATCTCTCTCTCTCCTTCTTCTCTCTCTCTCACTCTCTTCTCTCTCTTGCTGGTCATCTCTTCTCTCTCTCTCTCACTCACTAGTAATTATATAATATATATATATATATATTATATAGTATATTATATATATATATATAATATATATATATATATATAATATAATAATATTATATATATATCTATATATTATATATATATATATATATATATATAATATATATATATATATATATATTTCAATAGAATGTTTGTTGGCAATATATATATTATATATAATATATAATATATATATATATATATATATATATATATATATATTTTATTAAAAATAAATTTTATTATTTATTAATATTTAAATAATTTAATCATATATATATATAATTATCACTATATTATATATATATATATATTATAGTATATATAGTATAACATATTAGATTGCTTCCGTTAATATTTCATATATTTTTTGATTAGTTTTAAAATATAATTTGCAGGTTTTATGGACGCTAATACGAGATGGTCTTTATTTTGGGTTTCAAGGTCCCGTAATATTCCAGGCCTCATAGAGCCGGTAAAATTGTATTTAAACGGCCTCCGGCTCCGGCTCCGACTGCCAGCTCCGGCTCCGACTCCGGCTCCGGCTCCGACTCCGCTCCCGGCTCCGGCTCCGGCTCATCCATCTTTAAAATAACATGCTTAAGCTTCTCTCGCAGCTGCGCCCAGATAATTCAATTTTCTCCTTTTCCTATTTCCATAGCCATGCTTCCGTAT
>JABUQX010104325.1:0-10000 GCA_015478945.1 Trachelipus rathkii | reverse complement strand
TAAATATATATTTATTAAATATAATATTATAATATATTAGACTTAATAATATCTATTATATATGATATATATATATATACAATATATATATTAATATATATATAACATATATATTATAATTATAATATAATATATATTATAATAGGTATATATATTAATATATACTATTATATATAAATATATAATATTAATATTATATATATATATTAATAATATATATAATTATTATATATATATATATAATAATATACATATATAATTAATAATATATAAATATAATAAATATATATATATTAATATATTAAAAATATATATATATATATTATATATATATATATAATTAATATATATATATTATAATTAATTATATAGTATAATATAGTATATAATAATATAATATATATATATATTATTATATATATATTAATATACTTATATATAATATATATTATATATAATTCAAATATTGGTTTAAGTATACAATCTTACTGTATTAGCTTTAACACTTTTACTACCAAATTCCCCATAAAATTAAAATTATATATTTAAATTTTACGTATTTAATATACAACTATTAGTTTTGATATATAGTACATATAAATAAAATACTTATAATATATATGATATTGTACTGTACATTTAAGTTTAATATATATAAGAGTTAAAATATATAAACAGCTGTATGCGCTGCGTTTAACAATATCTGCTAAACAGAACAACTTAGAGCTACTCCTCCTGTTTATACCATGAATTCTCGTCCTAGAGTGCGCGTTTCGGATCCCTTGGTCAGAAAAATTTTATTTTTTCTTTTTAAAATGACCCGATTACGTTTTATTTTAACTATTTCTCGTGTTCTGGTGTTTTCCCGGTTATCAATCTGTCAAATCCTGTGCTTCTAGCATAATTGTTTTATCAGTATATAAGATTCACAACACAGTCACAGTATAAAAGTTCAACGACAGTATTATAAACATAACAGCAGCAAAATATATAATAATAACAAACTCCTTGAACGTTATAGTTATATAGTGAAGTTATAGAGTAATATTTAATCACTCTCATCTACTTATCATACATTTCCTTTAATCTTAAATTCCAAATATTTTCACTATATGCCTCACTTCACTACTTCTATCTTCTACTCTACTACTACTTCTACCTTACTACTACCATCCTTCATCCTGCATCTCTCACCTTACTACTCTCATCTACTGATCTCACTTACTCTACTCACTCTACGCTCCTCTCTCTCACTCTTCTCTCTCTCTCTCTCTCTCTTCTCTCTCTCCTCTCTCTCTCCTCTTCTCAAAAATTTTAGTAATTTAAAAATATTGAGTAAAAACTAAACTACTTATTTATCCTTACTAACTAATCTTTATACTTAAATTAATTAATAATATAATAATAATATAATAATAATAAAATCATTGCAAAATAATATATAAATATAAATATATTATAAAATAATATAAAATTAATTAATTATAATTATAACTTAAATATTATAATAATAATAAATAATATAATAATAATAATATAATATATAAATTAAATTAATAAATAATTAATTGGAACATAAATTCAGAAATAGATCTAAATGTAAATTGTCAATATAACATATAAATATATGTAATTAAAATAATAATAACAATATAAATAATTAAAATATACATATTAAATATATATATATATATATTAGTATATTTAATATAAAATAAAATAAAATACATTATATTATAAAAATAAATAATATTAATAATATATTAAATTAAGAATAATTAAATTATTAAAAATAATAAACTAAAATTTATTATAATAATATAAGTAATATAAAAATAAAAATAATAATAATAATAATAATAAAATAATAATACATAGATAATAATAATAATAATAATATATAATTAAATAATAAAATTATAATATATAATAATATAATATTTAATAATAATTATAAATATAACCGATTAATATATTTACATAGAACATAAATACAAGGCAATATTAATTACATCTGTCAAGTGCGTAATTACAACAACTTTTACTACTACTGCTCGATATATTAGAGTAAAAGTTTTCGATTATTAGGATCGATATAAATCATATATATGTAATAGCGATTATATATATATAAGATAACTATATATTAGTTATTATAAAGTGACTATTTGTGAGAGAGAAAATATTAAGAAATAAAAGTCAACAAGCAAACATATAATAACTTCAAACAGTTAATGCCTATCTTATTATCAAAATACAAAATAGAACAATAAGAAAAAAAATATGAAAAAAAAAGAGGAAATTGTCCAGAGTGATGACAGAGAAAGGCCCGACAGATTGCACGGCCCTTAATTACTTTCCGAAATAAAGAAAAGAAAGATTCCCCGAAAACTTGCATAATATATAGTATATGTATATAATAGTAAGCGATTATTTCCTATTATTAAGCTTTCATATTTATGTATATGTAATCTTGCAAATTTTTGATAGTAGGAGAAAAAACAAAATATGATACAAAGAAAAAAGATTTTTTAATAATAATTAGCTACTAGTTATTTGTGATATACAATATAGGTGAAATAATTAGTTTATTAATATTTAACTAATTAAGAGAAAATACTACTAATTACATTTTATTAATAATAATATATTACATATAATTAAGCCATACAACTAATTTGAATAGTTATAATGCATTTATAATAATATTTATATAATAGACCAGTTACCATTCATAAGAGTTTCTAAATTAGTAGTGTGATTATTTATATTTGATGAAACCTGGCAGTGTGTTGTTTGCCGTATTGTGTGTGTTATCGTGAAATTATATATGAGAAACAAAATTATTTAGTAAAATAAAGATATCATGATATGGTAGCTTCATGAAGATCTATTTCTTTTGGCTATGCCCTGCATGATGGAGACATAGAATTCATGCGAAGAGCTAAAATACGTCGATTCCATATATGAACACACCACAGACACTATGACACGCGAGAGCGTAGTTAATCGTCTACTATTTAATTCCATGAGAGACTAAACAACTTAAAAATGGGGCGACTTAAGAATATCTCGTTTTCTGTTCAGACACATGTAACCGAAGCTACTCAACTAACTGGTTATTGTTAATATTCATTATCCGTGGTTCATCACTGACAGCTTCATAAACTAGGAGGGAAAAAGTACTTATAAAAACAATTGTTTTTAATAATGGAATTTAAATTATTTTTTTAATCTCCGTTGTAGTAATGAAGCTTCGTATATTAAGTATGAGAAAGAGGATTATTATACTTGTTATATTATATGTATTAAATATTAAGAGTTTTGTTCATCAGTACAAGAATGTCCCTACCGAGCCTTGATTATTTTTGTATGTGATTTGCTTCCAGACTACCACACGTATGTGCTCCTTTCCAAGACATAGTGGGATAAGATATGTATAGTCTATTCTCTTTTTATTTTGTTTATCCTTCAAGCCTACAGTATTTTGCCCATATGCAAGACATTCTCCCACAAAATCATTACCTTAATTAGCTCCATTTTTTCCCCTCACAAAAAATTAAATCACTTGTGAATTCTTTAATTACGGAAGTACGAAAACCCATATTATTAAATACTGCTATAGGAAGGTCCTCTCCTATATCTAAAATTATGAGAAACATATTGGCGAGATATTTATTTAAATTTAGTTGATTTATTGTGTTATCCAAGGTAATTATATACACACATGCAGCACATGTGAGTTTTAATGAAAGAAGAAGGGTTAGCGCCTATATCAGAGTATAAGTTATACCTTACGTTATCACTTTGGTGATATCGGCTTTAAGATTGTAAAGTCACGTCAAAGATCTAGAAAGCCAAAAAGGTGTGTTAACGTCGCATAGGTTATCAGTTAGAGGTGTCAGCTCGTTAAGTTGCTCATCGTTAGATTAGTTTTTGCGATTATCGTCTATATGACAAGTTATAGTGTTTCAGGTTAGTATGATACGGCTAGCTTAGTGTTAAGGTTAGGTTTATAGTGAGTGTGTGAGAGATAGATGATGTGAATCCAAAAAGGTAGTTCTTATATAGTCGTATATCAGTCTGTGGTAGTGTTATAGATCAATGAGATTACGTGTGCTGTTATGTTGGCATGTAACTGACTTACTTTATATTCTATGCTATATTAATGTTCATGATGATGTTCTATTGTGCAGTGAGCGCAGTCTCCTGAATGATAGATTAATTGCTTCATGCTTTATGCTTTGTCTTATGTCTTTTACGATGTCGCCCTACATATGATCTATTATAAGATATGCAGCCTACACGGAGGAATAATTCAACAAATGTCATGTAATAATTCATAAAAGTTCATGTCAACCATCGAAGTTATCTACGAAAAAATATCATATATACTGTATATCGATCCAAATTTATCTATTAGCTTTTGTTTTAGTAAATGGCAAATATAGCGGAAAAAAAACACTAGCTTCTTTGCTTTCTATCATCGTTTGCCATATTCCTTCTACAGTTCTTAGCTTTTTCTTACATCTCTTATTATCTTTTCGAAGAATCGCCCCGGAGATTTTGCCACCTTGGTGGATGTTTGCAGCCTCAAATTGACACTAGATATCAAAATAGATAAATCTAAGAGGAGGAGATGTAAGAATCGATGATACATCCTATAAGTGCGTTGCCCCCTTAGTATGTGAAACCGCTGTCCCTCATGACACCAACACCCGTATCATCCCATTCTTTATTCATAAGAATCAAAAGTAGAACATAAAACAGTGATTTGCACTACTCTTGTGTATAGTAATTATAGCACCCATATTAGCAAACATGACGCCCTGTAAGATAGAATTGCTTTATTGTTAATAGACAGTTCGCCTCTTAGCTCCATTCAGTTGATCAGGGTTCAAATTCAATAACTCTTATATCACTAACAGCGCTATTAAATAAATAGGACAGCTCTGTATCTATGCGAAAACATATTCATCAGTATTATGTATTTAAATGTGGTATATCATCGAACAAATAAGGGAAAAGAGGATCCCATATCGACGATTCTACTATCCACGTTATATTCTATTAACTCAGCCTATGTCATAGTGACCTCTCACTAATTCACACGTGGTAAACATTCAGAAATATTCACAAAATTGACGAGTATAAATAGATACTGGTGACTATCTTATGAAGTTATACTAGACACTAATACTCTCTTTTTGAGATGTATAGCTAATAATAATCTCGTGCTAAAGATTTTCACTTTGGTATAATATCGATGATCAAAATGAATAGTCACCTATATATTTCAATGTACAGTTAAAGTTAGCGACTATAGTTTCCATTCTTGGCCACTCACATCTCCAACACACACACGGCAATATATATTTTATATATGATATCATCGTAATATATATTTATAACTCAAAATCTAGTGGATCAGGAATGTAGGTAATAGCTATTACGATTGAGTTCATATTTTCTTCCACACTATATATGTCTTCATTATTTGCTAACTTCTATAAGTAGTATCATAATATGTTGAGTATTATAAGATATATAAATATATATTTATATGTGTGTGTGTGTTGTTTGTGTCCGTGAGTGTGTGTAGTGGTGAGTGAAAATTTGATATTCTCTCTTTATAGTGTACCAGCTGAATCGGGTGAATATTCATCAGTATAATATATTGCTTTCTATTTCATCATCTCACGACGCATTTCTGTACTAACTGCACTTAAATATCTCACTCAGAATCGTTAGTGCCTCTTATTCACTAAAGGTAGAGGCCGCTAAGCCCACGCTAGACTCCACCCTTTATACCTTCAAGTGAAAACTTTTCACGCACCGTTCCAAAAAAATCCACCTAGGGCTTCGTGGGCCTGCGACGAACCACTATGGTATCTATCAATGTAGGCCTATCCTTTAACCCGGTGGACCACTACCATACCCTTACAAAAACCCGTCATTCACTGCTATATCACTTTCTTTCGTTTTGTCAAACTCACATTTACTCTCCTACAGCATTCTTTGCTGATTTCCATCATTTTTATCGTCTTCCACCCGGTCGATTCCAGCACACCAACCAACGTAGCTAATACATCTCCATTCTAGATACGATATTACTGTCCTTTCTTTTGTATCCAGCCTATGACCAAACCCACTCGTCCACACCATATAACCTTTCAACATTATCACTACATTCTACATACCTTTCATTCACCACGACACAAAAGCTTCACATGACGTTCATTATCATTTATCCATTTATTCATCCACAACATCTGCCCTCTCTAATATTTTTATCTGAAAACACACACACACACACACACACACACTGTTTTCCAAGTCCGAAACTTATTATACTATATATATATATATACGAACAAGTAAAGTTTATATGTCTAAATATAATATATTACCTGTGTGAGTACCTATATATAGATGAACATATTAATACCTGTACTAGTTCTCCTACACCTTTCATTACCTAATAATTATATATATGTATCTAGATTTATAAGAGGTCAGCACTCACCTTGCTCACAGAGGCAGAGCCACATCTGATCAAGGGGAAGGACTTCTCCATTTAAAGTCTTAGTGAGGTATCTGTCGCTTGGAACAACCCAAAGCCCTATGAATCTTACCTGAGCCCTGTGACGATATCGCCAAAATGATGTTATTTCCCACATATGTAATACAATAGTATTATATAGTATTATTCATCTAATATATTTACAATTTTTATATCGTTTAATAAATAATGGCATTTGATATAACAGAATTTTGATACACTTTGAAATATAATATATAAACTGTCATATAATAATCCTAATTGAAATTCTGAAAAATAAATATTATTTAATAATATGCTATTATATATATATAATATATTAAAAACATAATTTAATATATATAGTATAATATAATAGTGTAATATAAACGTATCTATACCGCTATATAATAATGATATTACACTAATATTATAACAGTTAATTATGTTTTAGTTATAATATAATAAATACCTATTTATTAACATAACATCTGTATATAATATATATATATATATATTATATTATATAAATATATATAGGGGATAAACTAGTTATATCTGTATTAATTATATATATTCATACTCAGAGTAATTATATTATATAGTATAGTATATATATATATATATATATATATTTAATATATATATATATTTATATATATTATATATATATATTATATATATAATATATATAATAATTATATATATATATATATATATATATATAGTGACAACTATCAAAAACAAAAAATTTATCCCCATACTACAAAGTGTAGACTCTAAAAATATATATCATGTATCAATACTATGTAATAGTATATCCAATAAGCAAGAAGCCTTATTATACTATAATCAATTATTTATTAATTATATATAATTATATATAATATCATATATAATAATATATATATATATTATATATATTATATATATGTAGTAGTATTAATTATTTGTGAGATAAATTCTAGCAGATATATATATTATATAGGTGAATATTAGTAATATATATATATAACAGAGGCGACTCCTGCACTCAGTATAGGCGTACATCACAGCTGTAGAATTCTATTATAGAAGAACGAACATCTCTCAAATCACACCAGATTATTTACTTTCATATTTATTTTTTTGAAAGTTGTCAAATAAATGAAATTATTACTTAATAAATATAAAAGATTATAGTTCCAAATAATAGTGTGAAACGAAAAATGGAAGAATAGCCGCTATTCAATAATCATTACAACAATTAAAAATAGGAGATCATACGTATTTGCCTATAAAGAATATCGAATAGGCATGTAAAGACTTTTTGGAGAAATCCTAGTAATTATAAATCAAGTATAATCTATATTTTCATATAATAAATATCATCTTGTTATAATTATATTCGTAGTTAACATATCTCTGTTTATCATACAATATAATTTGAGTAACCAAAAAATTATCTATATAAAGACAAACACCATATATATTGAAATACAACAAAAAAAAGAAGAAAACCTATATAATTTAAATAAGGGTACAAAAGAAAAAATTTGAATATTATAAAAGTTAGACGTGAAGTCTACATTAGAAAAACAATTTGAATAGAAAAAATGTTTTAAATAGTGGGTACTCAAATAAATTATGATCTCTATATATTTTAGTCGTAATAATAATACATAAACTTAGATATTTATACTGAGAGACTATTGACATTTAAAATTAAAATAAATAAATATAAAAATATTATATATATATTAATAGTAAAGCTATATATATATATATATTTAGTATATTATCACTAATAACAATTTCTTTTAATAAATCTAATATATATATATATATATTCAGAGCACATATGAAGAATATGCAAAAACTAAAAAGGTTAAATAAAATAAAAAATAAAACCAAAAGAAAATAAAAACAAAGAAAAACAAAAATATAAAAAAATAAAATAAAAATAATAAATACTACTACTACTATTAAACTACTACTTATATATTATATTATAAATAATTAATACAATACAGTTATATTTATATAGGTCGATGATAATATATAGGATTTATTTATAATATTTGATAATCCATATATTAAGTAAAAATATATTAGTCATTTGATATTGCATAGTGTATTTTTGAGGGGTTCTTAGGGGGATAAGGGGAATGAACAAAACTGTAAGCCCGTTCATATACTTATAAGCCAACTTTTGCTTTATTTATTTCCACTCTATACCCAACGAAATCTTTTCATATATATTGATAAAGTAACTATATTGTATAGAGTATAGAGTGAGTATAGTTTTATGTTTACTTATATTGAAACTTTGCAACAGGTATATTTATCTATACATATTTTGAAATTAGTATAATTACTTATACTAATTAAAATAAAGTACGATAATATATATATATATGTACTATATATATATATATATATATATATATATATACGTGTTATTATAATCTAACTTCTGACTTCGTAAATATAGAGCACGTGAGAGTTACGAGTTCCTCTCTCTTTCTACTATATACTCATCTACTCTCTCTCTATCTCTCTCTCTTCTCTCATCTCTCTCTCTCTCTCTCTCATCTCTCTCTATATCTCTCTCTCTCTTCTCTCTTATACTTCTACTATCACATCCCTCTACTATGTCTCTCTCTCTCTCGCTCTTCTCACACCTCTTATATCTAGTATATAAACAGCTTATTTATAGATAAAGAACTCGATATAAGATATAATATATATATAATTATATTATAATATATATTATAAATATATAGAATAATATATATATATGTATATATAATATAATATAACTATATATATATATATCTATATATATGTTATATATATATATATATCATATATATATATATATATCATATAGTATTATATATATATAAATATTAATATATATATCAATATATAATTATATAATTAATAAATATATATATATATACAATATATATTAATATTTATATATATATAATATATATATATATTTAATTATAATATATATATAAATAAGATAAATATTATATATATTATATATATATATATATATATATATAATATATATATATATTTATATATAATATATATTAATATATATATATTAATATATATATTATAATATATATATATATATATATATATTAAAATAGAGAGATAGAGAGAGAGAGAGAAGAGATAGAAGAGAGAGGAGAATAATAGGATACACTATATAGAGACATATTTGTATAGAGTAAGATGAAAGAAGAGGTATAGTAAAAATAGTTACAAGTGAGTCGCCATCATTAGATATATAATATTAATATTTAAATATAATTTATATATATAATATATATATATATATATAATATATATATATATTATATAATATATATATTAATATATATATATATATATAAGTAATATTATTAGTATATATATAGTAATATAAATATATATATATATATTTATATATATATATTA
>JABUQX010104324.1:17500-29003 GCA_015478945.1 Trachelipus rathkii | reverse complement strand
TATTAATTAATTAATCACTTATAATTGATTTTAAATATTAAAAAACATTGGATTCTGATAAGGAATTTACAGCGTTTTTGAAGCGATTCTGCAGAGAATTGGTTCAGTGTTTAATTATAAGATGAGACGCAGTGTTAGAGTGTGTGTGTGCTAGAGAATTAAAGTATGCTGTAAGATATGATAAGGTTAACATTAAAATACATTAAAAACAATTCATGAAAACAGTTGAACAAGTTGAATTTATCCGAGAATCGAGTTTGTAAAAATCAGGGAGTGGAATGAATGACAAAAAATTATTTGTTAAATAATTAAGGCGTGAAAAACAATGTTAATCAACAGCACGCATCTCAAGAAATGCAGGAGAAGATACAATTAAAAGCTTCATGCTATGTGGTTAAGATTACAACAATGGTAATGTTAAGATGATGCTCTCTTGTGAAATTCTTTAGAAAATTATATGTTTTAACAGGTAGCTAATATGTGTTCTTTTAATATGTATTGAGACTTGACTTAATGGTATTAATGGACTGTAAGTGAAATTTATGAACATAATGATGAATGTAGTTGAAACAGAATGAACATTTAGGAAGACGGTATTTATACAAGGGAATAAGTAAATAAAGAACAGACTGTAAATAACTATTTCAATGAACCTTCAAACTGTAGAATAATATGAGATCACATAACGAATAAAGAATCTCCGTCTCTCTCTTCTCTCGTCTCCTCAATCTCTGAGGTGCTCACTTTTTTATTATTATCGTTCAAGTATATATACAACTACCGCAGATTCGACAACTACAACGTGACCCCGCCACTTTATGTAACTAAATATAAATTATATATTAATATACCCTCTGATAAATTTCATACCTATAAAAGTTTACTTCCTTCTAATATACACTCATATTATCACTTAATTATACATAGTATTATATCTATACTGTATGTATAAATATATAATATATATATATATATGTAGTATATATATAGTGAGATATATATTATATAAACATAAAATAATGATATTATAGTATAATTTGTTAGTAAGATATTTATATATTATAATTTACCATATTCATATAATTAAGTAGCGGTCTCATATACTATATATATTATATATATTATAATTATATATCTATGTTAATTTTTCATGTCACGTATATTATAGTTATATATTGATGTATAGTCCTATACTACTAATAAATACGTCCACTATATATGGGACAGTTATTAGTTAAATAGTAGTTTAATATAGTATATGTATTATAGGTATAGTTTACCTGTATATATAAGGAAGGGTGATTTTTATTGTGTTATTTGCCTTGAATTTTGTTGCTAAGATCGATGTAAAAAAAGCTTCACTCATTAAAGTTTTAAGGGTAATTGAATGAGAATGACACACGAACCATTTAGCTTACGGGCGGTCGAAGCCTCGTACCCCGATCGTATACACGTGCTGAAATATGAGATAAAAATTATAGCATTGTGTATCATAAGTCTAGATAGTATAAGTCCTATAAAAAATTATAGAAAAGAAGAAAAGTTTCTGCAGTAAATAGGCGTGTTAAAACATGAAACTTTGAATTTCATAACTTTTTTCAGATTCATTTATAACTTTTTTTTATTATTTTTAAATTTTCTTTCTTCACGGATCATGTTTCAATGTTCATAGTAAGTTATCATTAAATCGTGCAGAAATCCGTGTCGCATAAATCGGCTGGTAGTCATCCCAATTATAGATATTATCATGACGAATGTTAGTAACTATTAATAATTTGTGAGGTCTATCTCCACTTTTCATGATAGTCAACTTAGATAAGTACAAAGTTTCCACGTGATAATATATATATTAATAATAATATTTATTATTTTTAATAATATTAAATAAATAATATAATAAAAATAAACCTATTCGCACAACCACAAATTAAACAATCTCTCAACTCAAAAGAAATCTAATACAAATATAGTACATTCTTATCAATTTATCCCTATATTATTTCACTAGTAACGTATATTAGTTATATCATAATTATATATATTATTATATGTTCCTACCTTATATATATATATATAAGTTATTTTACATAGGACCTGATTATGAATATAGTAATATATAGTTAGTGGCTTGTTATAATGATATGAGAGAGAGAGAGAGAGAGATAAGTATACTATGCAAATGTGAATTGCTTATGTGTGTCATTTTCCTGATACTGGACATTTTTGAGATAGTCGTAAAGCTGATCATTCTACTCTGAGAGTGTTAATTAACTCAGAAAGTACAGTAAAAACTATTAACTCATAATCATCACATATATAAGTAATTTTATATCTCATTCATCAAATCAAGAAGAATTAACGCTAAAAGAATTTATATAATCACCCTAAATACTAATAAAATTAATAGAGAACTCAAAAGATAAAATTCTTATTGTAATGTAATATTTATAAATATATAATAGAATTTAATGATCCGGAAGAACTCCATAATTAACTAAATTTTCGTTAGGAGAGTATCATTAAGGAAAGGATAAGCGGACTAAGAAAGTCAACGAAAGCACTAGCGTCCTAACCACTTCCTACAAGATTATATTCTTAGTGACTTAGACTTATCAACTAAGTGAGTGAGTTTGCCACTTATTAGTTCAGTATTACGGTGTGAGTTTATATAAGAACGTGAACACTGCAGCGATAGTACGCGCCCGAGTTGATAACACTCCTACAAAAGGTAGGAACTAATGTCTTATCGATGCAAATCGAATGAATAAGTTAATTATAAGACTGCTAATAACAACCAGTGTGCCCCCGCCCGGGCGTGGTACCGGCTGGCGCGGTTGGCGGGGTCCGAGGCGGGGCTGGGGAGGTGTTCAGTTAAATTTTTTATTTTCAATAACTATATATAGTCGTATACGTAGAGCTAATAGTATATTATTATATATATTGATATAATATTATATAATATGAATCATCTTATCTCTTATATATCATCTCATCTATCCGCCTATGTACATAACCTATCATTTACGGTATAAATATTCCTTACTCTACCATAGTATACTATTATTTATTATATCCTCACTATATATGGTATATATAAATACTAGACTACCTACAGCGTACGCTTCACTAGCTACAACTTATTCTCGCTACCGTTCATTAATCTTTTATATACTTACACATTCTAGGTACTACGTCTATTTCACCCTAAATTATTATTACGTCCACTACTATCATCTGCTTCGTCTCCCGTTTCCCGGTGTCTACTATATTATTACTTTCATCTCTAATTACTTATACTACTATGATCTATTACTTCCTACTATAAATTATTCCCTCAAACCTATACTAACATCTCTCTTACATACTATATAGTAAACTATACTCCATCCCCATCTACTTTATCATTCTAATATATTAATATATTATATAAATTATACTTATTATTATTCTCTCTCCTAGCTACCATTATAATACTCTTTCAGTCATAGTTCTTAATATCTCATCTCCGCCGCTTGAAATCTACTCTTCTCTCTTCGTGTTGTCCCTGTTCGCTCCGTACAGCAGTGTCGTATCAGTATTGCATTAGGGTTATTCAAAAAAATCAACTATATTTTTTAAAACCTCTCATATTATTCCGATTAGTTCTATGTTCATATTATATTATGGTCGAGCGAGATTTAATTTATAACATCACGCTTTCATAAAACTACTTCCATACTTTTCCATTACTTCTCAGTACTAAAATAATCATTCTATCATATACTACCTACACTTCCTTCTATTTCTATTGTTATATAAATAACTCCCGCGATATATTTAACCACACTTCATCACTTACCTCCTCTTACATACTCATCCTCTCAAGTCCCCTACTCTACTAATATCTACTTACTACTAGTTAATCATTTTAAATAATATCAGTCGGTGTGATTTAAGTGGTACAATTCTCCCACTCCTCGCATACTTTATATAGTATATATACGTTAATTATAATAACTATAATTGAGTTAGTATTATCTTATACTTCATATATATAGTGTCTATAATATTGGTATATATTATATACTGTAGTATATAATTAATCTTAAAATATATATGATGTGTTGATATATATTATATATACTATATATATTATATAATATAATATAATTAATATATATTATAGATAACGTATAAGTTTTTCCTATTCATATTATATGATTATTATATTATCAATATATCTTAGCCATATGTACTCAATTACATTCTTTATATTATATATATAAGTATATAATATATATATAGTATATATATATATTATGAATATATATATCAAATATATAAATTCATATAGTTTAAATATCATATATATATATATATATATAATATATATATTATATATATTTATATATAGTATATATATATATAAATATTATATATATATATATAATATATTACTTACATATTTCAAAATTTTCAAGAGATATGGTTTAGTAACAGAACCCTTAACTCTCTTGATCCTTCACCAATTCCTCACTTTGGCTCATCAAGAAAAGACCTTCATCATCAGTGAAAAAAAGAGAAAACTTAACAAAACAAATTTAATAATTTATTATAATAGTTATGGTGTTGAAAAAATTTAAATATAATAACATCATAATAAATCAGATCTAAACTATCGAAGGATCAAAAATTATTTGATTACGACTCTCATTTACTCCACAAAAATTTACTCATTTTCGAAAGTGTCTGTGGAATCTTTGAAAAAATAAATACTAATTTTTAAGAAATCTGACTCTCTCATTTCATGAAGTCCTTTATCAGATTCATTAAAATTCTCAACTCCTTAAGTATAAACAGAAAACACCCTCCAAATTTTACATAGCTCTGCTCTATTCGACTTGCCAAAAAACATACAAACTCATAATTACAAGGATCTGACCATGTATTGTATATAGTTATTACTTAACAAACTGACTATCTAACTAAAATGTAAGGACTTATCTTTCTGATAACAACATCATACTCCTCTCACAAAAATCCTTAAAAAACTTTTCAAATTAACTTCAACCATAAACTAAAAAACATTCTTTCAGAACATACTCATCTTCCACAATGATTTAAAAGGCACTTTTCCTTGAAAATCAATTAATGTTATATTTTCATAAATTATCATTATTATTATTATAATATTATCAGTATTATTATATTATTATTATTATTATTATATTGATTATTATTATTATATATTATTATTATTATTATTATTATTATTATATTTTATTAATTAATATTATTATTATTATTATTATTATTATTATTATTATTATTATTATTATTATTATTATTATTATTATTATTATTATTATTATTATTATTATTATTATTATTTTAATTTAGTATTACCAATTTTTATTATTATATTATATTATTATTATTATATTATTATTATCTATTATTATTATTATATATTATTATTATTATTATTATTTTTATTATTATTATTTTAAGGAAATAAAAATCAGCGTCAATTTTATCATTATTTTTACAAGTTCATTCTACTCTTCGAAATAGTTCTCTATTTTATATTTATTATAATTAAGTAACTATTTACAATGTACTTTAAAAATAATAAATTTCAAAATATAAAAAAAAATATTAAGTTTTTCGACATTACTTATGAAGTTGAAAAAATAACTTCAATGAAAAATCATAGAAAAGTTTTTCATAATTTTGAAAATGTATCTATTATTATCAGTTACGCATTATCAGTACCTGCAAAACACTCATACATTCTAAAAACATTGAAGCACTCATTTTTAATTATTATTATTATTATTATTATTATTATTATTATTATTATTATTATTATTATATTATATTATTATTATTATTATTATTATTATTATTATTATTATTATTATTATTATTATTATTTATATTAATTATATAATTATATAATTATTATAATTATTATTATAATTATTATAATTATTATATAGTTATAATTATTGTAATTATTGTAATTATTGTAATATTATTATTATTATTATTATTATTATTATTATTATTATTATTATTATTATTATTATTATTATTATTATTATTATTATTATTATTATTATATTATTTATTATTATTATTATTAATGTAGTGTTGCAGTTATTATTATTATTATTATTGCCATTATTTTATTAACTTTCCATCCGCTATTTTTGCAACTGAAGTCATTTAGGAAATCAATTTCATATTTAGTTTTTGTAAACTATTTTAATTTTCCTCTAAAAATTATAAATAACTCTTTATCTGCTTAAAAATTAAATTATTTCTAGAGAATAATTTCAAGTAAAATAATAATAATAAAAAAAGATATTTTTAAATTCTTGTATTTTTCGACTGAAGCTTTTCGTCTTCGAACTTGGGTCATCTTCAGAGTATAAATTTTAGGAAGAAAATGTTTTTGAATTACAATATTATAATAATACAAGCAACGTCGCTACGCTCCGCCAGAAAGCAAGCGTTCAGGCTTTGCTATGGGAGAGCAGAACTCGTCAAAATAATGTTTCTACGTGATTTACTTAATATCCGAGAAAACAAATCAGAAAAAGTCGCTAAAAAAATTAACATTAATTGTATATAGATAATAAAAATAGATACTAAATTTAATATCATAAAGTTTGTTTTAGCTTTTATTATAGTCAAGTTCCTCTACACGACTAATATTAGTATTGATATCCTTTTCCTTCTTCGGATTGATGTCTATAACCATTATAAATGTATGGTTTTCTTGAGACTCCCTCACAAACACTCCGGCGTGTGGAAAACATGCTCTGAAAAATTATAGTTTGCAAAATATGCTTGACAAAATAGCTGCAATATAGTTAAGAAATTAAGATCTTAAATAAACTAGATATTTATTTGGATTATTATTTTATTAAAAATATTATTCTAAACTTTTAATTAAAACTATAAGAGATACTAACATACGTATAAACTAATTAAATTTTTTATAAGGTTTATATTACAGGTGTTTGTGATTTAATATATATTATTTATTATAAAAATGGAATTTTGCACATATTGTCCTTCATACGGATATGTTTAAGACTATGCCACAGCGATAAAAAAAAAGAAGAATATTGATGATGCTGGAAGAAAAATAAATTAGAAGCGTATCTCGTTTATGAACCGTGTTCTCTGTATTTTGGTAGGGAAATGTTCCTAATCTTAGAAGTATAGTTTATAAAAGCTCGTGTCTGATTAACTGCCTATCGGATAATTTATCGACCGTAGTATCCAATTAATAGATATACCTTACAGATGAGACTCTAAAGCAATTGATAAAATTGGTATAGCACAGTAATATTTAATGACTATCAAGTATAATGGTATTCTACTATGTATGAAATAACGGGAGCGAAAAAGGTTCATGATTTGATTATTAATTAATATTTAAATTAGGTATTTAATAATTTCTTTGCTTTATAAGATTTTCTAAAATTAATGATTAGTGGGTTTATTGGGTACCATTCAATAAAAAAAACTATAAGTATTACCACTTTATTCTTATCATATAATCATAAATACAACACAAGTGATCATTGTAAATTAGTTGTCATAAAGGTTAATAATTATATATTATATATATTATTTCTAAGTTAGTCTATCGAATGTTACTTAAATGTAATAATTTTGTTAATTAAATTTATTCCAACTAAAGAAAAGTGATATATTGGTATGCATATTTAGTTTTAATAGGTTTATCTAAACTCTTATAACTTCTTCACCAATTATAATTATTCCAATCAGGCTATATGTTTATAAAGCTCTATAAATAAAAAAAATTTTTCACAGTATGATTTTCTGTTGTATCAGGGAATAGGACGATCATAAAACCCCACCTGCAATAGATCGAGTAAGGCTTATAAATCTTGACTAATTTGACATCTGATATATGAAGTTCCAATAATACTAATTTTTAATATTTATATCTAGTGAAATTTAGTTAATTTTTTAGTAATGTGTTGTTTATTAAGAGCAAATTTCAAGCAAATGGATATTTTCTTTTCGAAGTTTGTTTAGGTGGAATTAAAGGGATGTCATCAGAGTTTGTGTAATGATGTGAAAAAGGAAAGCCGTCAAGATTATCGTTGTTTACAATGCAAGTGAAATTGTTATTGTAATCGCATAAATAGGGTTGTGCGAAGGTTGTAGCAAATCTCCATCCACTAACATTGTATTTGAGTTTAATTGTAGTTTTAAAAGCATTATCTTTAGTAGTTAATTAGATTTGTTAATTAATTAGATTAATGTAGTTTAGTAGAATTATATATTGATTATTGTTTATTATTGACTGTTTATATTATTAGTGTATTATTATTATAGTTAGTTATATATGTTTATTATTTTATTATTATTCTTATTGAATTATTTATGATAATTATTTATTAACTTATAGATATTTATATTATTCCTAAAGTAATTAGATGATTAATGTGATTATTATCCATGGCATAATTATATATTATTTATTCTTATTATTATTATTTTAATGTATAATTTTGATGCTTTTTCAAATTATTACATATCATTTTATATATAATATTATTATTATTAATTATTGATATTATTATTAATATCTAATAATAATAGAGTTATTTTATTATTGTTATTAATTATTATAATATGTGGATCTATTCTATCGATGCTTATATATTATAGTATTGATATATATAGAATTGTGTTAGTATTTAAGTTAATTATTAATATGATTTATTGATAGTGGTTTATGCTCAGTATCTATTATCCTTTATTTAATTATTATTATCAATATTATTATTTATTATTATAATTTTATATTTATTATTAATTATATTATTTTAATTGATTATTATTATTATTTTATTATTATTATTATTATTATTATTATTATTATTATTTAAGTTTTATTATATAATTATTATAAATTATTATTACTATTTGAGTAACTAATTATTATGTAATATTCCACGAGCAACAAATTTTACGTAGAAACTTTACGAACTTCTATTTTACAATGTTAAAATATCCTTATTATATAATCCTTTCATGTGATTTTATATATTCACACTTAACGACAGAATTAAAATTATATAATTATCCACTTTATAGATGTAACTAGAACAATATTTTTTTAACATAATCTCATATACTTAAACAAATTTCGTATATGTCACTTATATCATTTATCAATTATTAATATATATAATAAATATATATAAGTATTGTTCGTGTTTATTTAATACGTTAGAAGTGCTTAATGATATCGGTTTAATCGTACTTCGATGCTTCAACCCTCGTTTATTCTTAACTAATTCGAATTTTACTTGTCTTGTGTCTTTTTCTTTTATTATACTAAAATTTACATTTTTCATCTTCATCAATATACATGATAGTATTTATTTCCAAAATACTCGTGTATGTATGCATAACAACTGCAAACGAAACAACACTACCAGCACATCAACTACCCACACCCCTATCTCCACCACCACCAGCGCACCCCACATCCCCCCCCCCAACAAACCACACACTCCACACTCGTATACCCCCCTCATTTTTGTGCGATGTTTACTGACGCTATATATATCCTACTTCCCATATATACATATACTATACGTACGTTACCGCTAGTCCTGTATCATTCGTGACGATTTGCACGTAGGTTATGCGACATATATATTCATCTCGCTGAACATAGTATAGATATGTGTGCCTTGCTATATACTTCTGGTAATTGTAGGTGTGAGCTATTCTCGATTATTATGCCTCATTATTTTTGTTTACCTTCCTTTGTAGTATATAATAACAACCGGGCCTCACTCAAACCTAAGTGATCAACTTAAGTACTCTGCTCTTCCGCTCTGGCCGCTTAACTACTATTTATATGATCACGACTATAGATAGCAGATGTAATAGTAATATATATATATATATACTATATATATATATATATATATAATAATAGTAATACTATATATGATTATACTATATAGTTACAGTATATATAGAATCAGGCTGTCCATGATATGATATAGGCATATATATACTAATATATAAGTAGCTCACCCTAGTAATTACTATATTATATATACTAATATATATAAATATATTATCAATATTATATATATTATATATTATATATCATATATAGTAGTATATATATTATACTAATTATGATATGGACGGGCACCTCACTCAGCGGCATCCAAATTTTCAGGGCTTATCATGTCACTCACTATGAGTCCCTAATAGCTTCCTCATTACATAGCTTATATTGAGGTATATATAGAATTATTTATATATATTTAATTGAGTATATCATTTAGTGAAAATACAAATATATATATGCTTACTATAATAATTAATAAATCCCCTAAATTGAAACAAATATAAAGAAATACTTATTAAATGATATATTCATATATAATTAACTCTAAAATCATTACTTTGTCCCCAAATTCCAAAAATATATTTTAAAGTTGTCAAGTGATATATATGTATATAGCTAAATCACTTCCCTCAGTAGTTATAATTGCTAAAATGAAACTAACTTTGCAGTTGAGTACAAGCTTAAACCATTGTCTGTTCTACTACGAACGAAAGGTATTTTCTTTTAAAGATCTGTATGAGTTGCAAGTAAATACTTCATTTGTACTAATCTTTGTGTGAATTTCCAGCGTTTGATGATAGAATTCGATTCTTGACTTGTCAGAACGTTATAACTCTATTCAGTAGGTGATTTATTGTAAAATCGTAATAATAAATTGTTGAGAGATGATTTTCAGAATAACTGCATTTCGATTAAAATGTATAAACCCAATGACCTGATGCACCAATCACTTGGTTCCCTCATCTATGCAAATAAATCAATTCCCTAATTCCGGTCCAATTTCTGATACATTCGAATAACTTCTACTCTTCTCTCAATGACATGTGATGTCAGGTGTGAATTCTGAACCTTTTGCCTGTTAGGTTGAAACATCCGGCACAGTATTCAACAATTTGATGGATCTCTAGCAATACCTGTGTAAGCTTGATTTATGCTAACTAACTAATAAGGACTAATAGTCCCTCTTTTTGAAGGCATACTAATACATGATTATTAAATATTATGCATAAATCAGAGCTGTTTATGTTTGTAACTATATTCTAATTATTATGGTGCTTTTCATGATTCTGTGCTTTGTATGCTTCTTTTTTTTAATGTATGTCAATGATATAGCGATAAAGAACAAATTCTTTTGGCAATTGATAAGTGCTAAAGTGTCTCCTGGCTTGATTGTGTCTTTCATAGATATTTATCACTGATTATAAGCCACGTACGTCTTAACATCCTCCTCTCCTTTCCTCATCTCTTGAATTTCTTGCCGCAATGTTGACAATATCCCTCCTCACAACCTCTCTCTTCTCTTCGTCCTCCCTCTTGCAATCTCAAATTAACTTTTCTTCCAAATCTTCTTATATATTGTACTCCGATTCAAAC
>JABUQX010104324.1:0-7500 GCA_015478945.1 Trachelipus rathkii | reverse complement strand
GAGAGATGAGAGAAGAGAGACCGAGGAGGAGACAGGAACGAGAGAGAGGAGAGCACGAGAGAGCGATAGAGAGGAGAGAGTAAGTAGAGGAGAGGAGAGAGAGAGTATTAAACTTTAGCTCTCACATCGAAGCAAAAATTGGCAAAATCTTTGGTAAAGAAATAAACATTTATCTTTTACACGTATATCAATAAGTAATCATGTTATTTCATACATCATTCATAGCTTTTCATATCCAATAACGTAATTTGGATCTGTTATTCACTCGCAATAGTTCTTTATAATATAGGTATCTATTAGCCTAACACTATCTACCATAACTACTATACTATATTATATTACGCTGCTATATATAATAAAGCATACATATATATATACCACTATATATATATAGTATATATACCTATTACCTATATACATATAATATAATACGTATACCGTTGCTCCGGTTCAATGTCCCCCTGAGTAGCTGTGCGTGGGTTTTGATACCGCTTATGACAAGAAATTCCAAAGTTCGGCGTGTGCACTTGGTGGCCTCCACACTCCGGGATTTTCTACTGATGTGCTCCGCTGATGCTGACCCCCGAATAACAGGGGAAAAAGGGCACTTTTAATATATATATATATCTATAATATACTGATATATATGATATATATCTTATCTATATACTAATACTAATACTATTATATAATAATCAGTACTAGCTACTACGTATAAGGTACTGCACTCTATATATATATATCTCATCCATATTATATACTATATATACCTATATATACTAGTTATATGTATATATATAATATACACCTACTATATTACCATATAGCATTATAACCCTACTACTATAGACTACCTACGAAGTATATATATCATACGTTACTATCATACTATAGTATATATATAGGGCTAAGGTCAAATATACCTATACTACTAGCGTCACTCACTACTATATATATATGATAGTATATCATATATATGTATACCCTCACCTACTATTATATATACCTTACCTATACGGCCCCCCACGTCCTAATAGGTATCACTAGTAATCCCTAGGTCATATATAACTCACGCTATATATATATATATATAGTAATATGATGATATACTTACTCCAAAGGATACTACGTATTACTATATATATACCCCTCCGATATCACATACTACTGCCTTATTAACTATTCGCCGTTATATATATATATTAACTATGAGTAGTATATATACTACTCACTTCTGCACCCTGGCCGCACCTTAATTAATTGGAGGGCCCCACTTGCCCCCCCCCCTTTTCCCAGGGGGGGAAAACAAGGCCCCCCGCTGCGCGCAGGCACCTGGCGGTTCCACCAGTGTCGGGAGGATAGAGGAGTAGCACAGAAAAGACGGCACGGGGGGCGTCGAGAGCTGGGCCTCGTCAGAAGGAGGTGCTGTCCTCACTCTGTATCCGGTTGATGATGTAGGCACTCTGGTGCAAAGTGGGGGAGGTGACGTTGTCTAGTTAAATCTGTGTTTCCCCACGTATTGCATCCCCGACCGCCTCGGGTGGTGACCCGCGATCTGGCACTCGGCGAGCGCGGTCCATTTGTCTTCTTCCCTGGACGCGTTCATCTTCTATTGGCCCGCGAGTAGTCCTTCTGGCCCACCCTCCCCAGCCCACCCATGATTGCTATTTTTAATAAGTGTTATGTTGGGCGGTTTTGAAGGTAAGAGTGGTCCTTGTTAGCGTGGGGTAATGGATATGCTGAAAGTTCGCATTGCCTAATTGGGAGGGGGCGGGGGACTTATACGTTTACGTGTTTGTAAATAGACATTGTGCAGGTACCAAAAGGGGGCGGATTATTTAGTCTTCCTGTCGAGGGGGTTCGGAAGAGAATTTGGCTGACTATGAGTGGGTTGGGTTACGGGCTTCCTGAAGTAGAATTGTAGTCCGCCACATCTCCAGATGTGGTGGGAAATGGGGAGGACATGGAGGTTTCATCATGTTTAAATGGGATTTGGCGGTGGTTTTTTAGTGGCAACATGGTGATAATTCTTAAGGGTGCGTTTGGGAGATTTAGTAGTTTAAATTTTGTGTTTGGATTTTCGAAATTGCTGGAACCATGCTGGGGAAGCGTATTTTAAGTTAGTTGCTTAATAATATCTTTATAGATATTGTAGTTAACGTGTGCTCGTTTGATGTGCGCTGAAGTTGTGTTTTGGAAAACGGTTCGGAGGGTGTCTAACCGTTCATTCGTTGCGTTGTGGAACGTGATTTGGTCACTATGGGGGAGAAACGCCATGTGGGTGTCGTATAGTTAAGGTCGCTAGACTATATCTTTCGGGCTTTTGATTTAAGTGGGAGGGTGTTGTTGTTCAGCAGTACTTAAGGATGCGAGGGCAGCGCATCTGATCAGTCGGTCGGTGGTTAATAGGGTTATAGAGGACTTAAGGGGGGATGCTCAGTTAAAAGGGTGATAGAGGACTTAACCAGTTTTCTAAAGAGTGTTAGGGTATTATTGGGTCATGTTGTGTGAGCCTGTCGTATTACGTCTGGGTGTTGACGAATCGAGGCTAATGTCGTCTGCATACGTGAAAAGTTTGGTGGAGTGGTGCCCATTGGGGTCGGGTGGGCAGATCTGCGGTGAAAAGTTGAATAAAAATGGCAGCACCGAGAATGGCTACTGTGGGACGCACCGTTTTGATAATTTGACTAGACGTGGGAGAGGTTGTTTTTTGTATAGATACTTTTGCAAGAACCGGTTGTGAGGAATTGGACGCCATCGTTACTTCGCTCCATTATTGGCCGTCTGTGGGGTTCTAGAATGGGGGATGACGGAGTTGTTTTGAATCTAGGAGGTGTGGTGGGTGCTGTGGCGGCTCGTTCAAATGCGTTGTACTGTCGTAATGTCGTAGGCTTGCTTCGATCGGAGTATAGATCTCACTGGCGGAAGGTGATTGTTCGAGAACGTTGAAGTGAGGTGTGTTTGTGTGAGTGGGTAAGTGAGGGCTGCATGGTGTACAGAGTGGCCTTCGGCTCTTTAAAGTCCGTGTTGGAAAGTCTGGGAGAGGAATAGAGTTCCGGGAACTTCTATTCCTAATATTATTTTCTCCTTAGCAATCTCTATACAACTGGATCAGGTAACAAAGACAGCAAGAAATTGGGCGATCGGAGGAGCGGGGAGTTGGGGTCTTTTTTTTGGTTTGAAGTTCTACGCGGACTCTATGTATCCTGCTTGTTTCCAGATTGAGCGCGAATGTAGTTGAACACAGTCTCATGCCCTATGGATTTATTGAGATGTCTCGTAATCTAGGAGGATTAGCGTTATCTCCCGGAGGGTGTTTTACTGTGGGCAGGTTGGATATGCAGTAGTCTGGGCCTGACTGATGTTGAAGCCTTTTAAGAGCGGTATTTGTAACACTGGATTCTTCTGCTTATCATACAGACTGTTGTGAATCGGAGGTATGGGGTGAGATCTAGTTGAGTCTCTCTCTAAGGTGTGGTCTTTTTTGTATTATCGCTTGGCTATCGCCCCGCCGGGGTGTGTTAGCGGTTTGCGGGGATCTTAGCCGGTACCCATGTTCTGCGAGCACTCGTGTGCACTTCGCTACTCGCTTTAGCCCCGTGGGAGGGGAGGGCGAGCGTCTATAATAGGTAAAGATGGGGATTCGTCGGATGGTGGGGGGTGGGGGTTGTTTGGTGAATTGTTTAACTTTTTGATGATCTTGCCAGGTTTCCCTTATTGTTTTAAGTGACGACTGTTTTGTTGAACGCGTATACAGATGAATTTTTTAGTCAGTGGTTGGTTCGGTTACTGAGGTTAGTTTGATTTGGCCGTGTTAGGTTTTGTTATGTTGGTTAGTAGGAATGTGGGTGGGGTATACTGGATTAAGAAGTTTATCGAAGGGAGTTTTCTTTGTTAAGTGAGTTTGGCTTGCATGCTTCGGAATGTTTCAGTTTGGGCATTGGTATGATTTTCTGTGTCGCCTTGGGTCACGATAGAATGAAGGTTTGCAGATTTGAATGATTGTTTTCTGTTAAAAGTGAGTGATGGCAGTGAGAAAGGGATGTTATGTCGTGGATTTGGTGTTGGTTAATGTGAGTTTCAATATAATTAAGTATATATTATTATTACTATAATATATATATATATTATATATTATAATATATATATACTATGATTATATATTATATATATATATATATATACTATATATATATATAGTATATTCTATTTATATATATATAGTTTTATATATAGATATAGTATATAATAGTATAGCATATGATATGATATATGATATTATATATATAGTATATATATATATATATATATAGTATATATATATATTATAGTATATATATTAATATATACTATATATATATATATAATATATATATATATATAACGTTAATGTAGCCAAGATGTTTAATTTTCAAATTGATTAATTACTAATTATTAAATCAATCTTTCTTTTCCTTCCACAACCCTTTTGTAATTTATTATAAAGAGCAAATTAGGTACAAAAATTAATTTTATCCTCAAAATAAATCGCTTCATTTTTTTTGCTGAACAATTTTTCTAATTTAAATTTTCACAAAAAAATAAGTGTTTATTTTGAAATAATTTATTTATATTTTTTTATATATAAATTTCCGAAAAGAATTGAATGAAAAGGTTCGTTGTCCCCGCGATTTGTTGTTTTTTAAATACGAAAATGAAGCTGTTTTCACCATAAATTGTGAAGTTGTGATTCAGTTATTTTTACCTTTCTCAGGTTTAAATAAAAGCTCTTTTCAGTAAATTAGCCCAGTGGTTTTCAAACTGGAGTGCGTCTCAAAATACCAGGGGGTGCGCGACAAGCACGAAGAAATATAAGTTTTATTTTTTAGTAATTTTTTTACATAAGTGTTTTAAAAGATTTGAACGAAAATAATTATTAAAGAGATTATATTGTAAAGGCACATCCTTCTTAATAATTATTTCAAAAATCGGTATGTTTATAATATATATATATATATACTATAATTATATATATATATAATAATATATATATATATATCTTATATATATATATATAATATAGTAATATATATAGTATATATATATATATATATATATATATATATATAATATATATATAATACAATATATATATATATGAAGTGGAAGTGGAAGAAGATGAATATATATTGATATATATATATAGATAGATATTATATATATATATATATATATATGATTATAATATATATATATATATATATATGTATATATATATTAATATATATATATATTATATTATTTAAGCTTAAGTAAGGCTTAAGTACACGCTAAAATTGAAAGAGGGGCCTTTTCGTCGCACGAGATTCGACCAACTACAACGTGACGCGCCGCGTTTTGAACAAGAAATTAAACGGCATGATGAACTATCTGCCTGGAATTCCTTCAAAGACGTTATTACAGGCTTGCTTGGAAACATACGAGTTGAAAATAGCGATATCGTATAGTAGAGAGGTTGCTAGTTTAATGTTAGCAACGAACTTAGGCCTGCAGGAGATGTCACTAAAAATTACATTTTTTTACACGATTCTCCATCTGCATTTTCTTTCCCGCAGCCAAAATCTCGGGGCAGTAAGCGATGAACAAGGTGAAGAGATCCACCCAAGATATACAGCAAATATATATATATATACTAATATGATATAATATTTTATAGTATATAATAATATACTATACATACCTCATATATATTATATAGTATATATATAACTACTATATTATATACACTACTACCTACCCCTCACTCACTCCCACTATATACTCACCTACTATACCTATCTATGTTTTCCAGTACTTGAGCGACAGAGTGGTTGCCTAGGATTTATTGCAAGATGTCTGTAAGTCTAGGAGGATTGGCGTTATCGCGCCCAGGTGTTTGTTATGTGCAGGTTGGATTACGGAGATACTGGCCGTGGATGCTGTTGAGTTTTTTAGAGGGTTTTAATGGTTTTCTGTTATCAGATTGTTGGTGTAATGGAGGTCAATGGGGTATGAGATCTAGTTGTGAGTTTTAAGTTGTTTTTTTGTTTTCTCTGTTATCCCCCGGGGTGTGTTGGTTTGACCGGGAGGATCTTAGCCGTAAAGTAGTTTTAGCCGAGCCTGTCTGATTGTTGTTTAGCCCCGGGCAGGGGAGGGGTTATTGGGTAACGATGGGGATTCGTGGGATGGTGGGGGGTTGCTTCGTGAATTGTTAACTTTTTGATGACATTGGCCACCAGGTTTTCTTAATTGGTGGCTTCTACGGTGAGATGTTTTGTTGGTAAGGTTTCAGCCAGAATTATTTTTAGTGTGTTGGCTCGCGTTTCGAGGTTAGTGATTTGGGTGTCTTAGGTTTGTTATTTACGCGTCTACCCGAGATGTGGGGCGGGTATAGCGCATTCCCGTGAGCTCTTTTCGCAAGGGAGCTTCTTGTCTTCTGGATTTCAAGTGAGTTGGCTGAGTGTTTTTCGGGTTTAGTTTTGGAGATTGTATGATTGTTCTGTGTCGCCTTGGGTATGCTGAGGTAGCAGAATTTGATGATTGTTTTGTTTAAGTGAGTGATGCGAGCAGGAGAAGGGATGTTATGTCGTGGATTTGTGTTGGGTTAGTGTGAGTTTCAATTATAATTACGTCATACTAATACTATATATATATAGCCTATACCTATAGCTATATATCACTATATATATGGTTCACCTAATATATATATATACCGTTAATATAATATCTATATGTATATATATATATATATATAACCTAATATAGATATATCTATAATTATATTTATATACCATATATATAATATATACCTATTAGTACCTACCCATAGTCATACACTCATTATATCCTATATACACCTAACATTACCTTATATAGCTGATATATACCATAGATATGACTACACCACGCATATATATTTATCAGTACTAAATATACATACACCACCCCCTCACCACATAACTATATATACTATATATACTATGTAATACAGTGCTATACCTAGTATACCATCTTATCTGTCACGCAAGGATTAAGAGAATTTTCCACCATATTGAACCTCTAATATCATTATTAACATCAATTTTATTTTCGTTTTTCTTCAATTGCTTTTGGTTCAGAGATACCATTCTACACCTATATACCAACACAACATTATATCCAAGAGAAATTATTACTCGCTAAAAATAAAACACTTGGCTTCTTTTTATTTGTGAAAAACACATTTTTAGATTAATTAAAAATATTTCACAAAACATAAGTGTTTATTTTGAAATAATTTCTTTCTTTCTTTTTATATGATACAATTTCGAAAAGACTTGAATGACAAGGCCTTCGTTGCCTCCCGCGAAATTTTTTCTTTAAATGAGAAATGAACGCTCCTTCCAATAAGGATTGTTAATTCTTCGTCCCACCATTAATATTTCTTTGAATTACTATGGATTCACAGTATGCTAATGGCTGCAACCCCCACCGTGATCGCTT
>JABUQX010104323.1:30000-36661 GCA_015478945.1 Trachelipus rathkii | reverse complement strand
CATAAAGATATGCGTCCAGTAATTTAAAGATAGGTTTTGGTGCCGTAGTTGTTGCTAAAAGAGCGCTTTTAACATTAAGAGCAAATTCAGGTGTAGATCTAGTTAACCTGATACGCGTATCCACAGATGGTAGAATAAGTCTTTCCTGAGAGAATATATCACCATTTACACGTCCATAATATTCATAGGTGTTATTTTTAGATTTACCAGCATGGGTTCTATGGTTCTCCACATCTTTTAAATTGTAATATCCACATGATTGTAGATGAGACTCCTTCGCATCTTGAGAATAATTTAATAAAGTTTCAATATAACTTCGATAAGGGTAACTTGCAGCTGATGCTCCTAGAGATGTTTCATTTAAAAATACCTCAAGCTGATTAAAACACGTATACAGGAAATTTGTTTCGGTGGATACTATGTGATCGGTTCCTGTGAGATCTGAACCATCTTCGTTTACTAACTTAGTCTTTAGATATAAAAACACATTCGAAGGGTCAAGATATTGATCAGAAGTGCCAGGAATATTGAAATCGAGAGGTACATCTGTATTTGTGATTGAGTGAACGGGATTAATACTAATAAAGCTAGCTGTTCCTTTTACTAAACAGAGCGTCATTAAATTTTTTATAATTTTTTCCTGCTGTTCCTTTCAAAGAGGAGAGACGCTAATCGATCGTTCCAACAGTCTGGCGGAGCTATGAGTAATGCATTCTTGATGGCTACACATCACCGCGTCGTATAATGAGGCAGAGATTGTTTAAAACATTTCTTATATACAAAATAGTTACAGGTTGTCATTAAATAATTGCCGTTCATCATCGTTATTAAAGGGTAAACACATCAATTCACTTTTTCTTTAGTGCGACCTTGCCATATTTCCTCTTTATAGTGTTTTTTACGACGGACCTACAACCTTGACCTGTCATCTTCGTCGTATTTTTTCGTTTAACATCCATCTAACATATTCATCAGAAGCATCGGCTAGCCGACGTTTTACAGCTGTTCGAGGATCGATACCTCCCATAATATCCTGGAAAGTATCTATACCTGTCCTAGCTGCTTTTTTAGCAAGATATTTACCTCCTGATTTAAACAAAGGGATGGCCCTTCTGAACAACGAAGCAAAAAATCCACCTAAACCATACCCCCTCTGCATTCTTGACCCCCTGAAGACTCGTTCTCTTTCCATTATTATTATTTATCGGAGCTTCCTTCTTATATGTACTTTACACACTGCTGTTCCAGTCGTGAATGGGTATGGCTTACCTTCTACATCTCTTATATAAATACGAATCGAACTCAGTTGGGTCTTACTCAATGGTAAGTAGTGAACATTAGGAAAGCTTATAACTCTATTACCTTTAGGAAAATGAACTACCCTTAACAAAGAGGCTTTAGTATTCCCAACATACTGATGGTCTATAATATCTGTATAAACATAGGCCATACCTGGATCTTGAAACATCTTAGTAGGCAAGCATACAAAATGTAATGAACTCTTGGTGTCATTTTTTGTGACATACTCTTCCATCGTTGGTATATAACGCATTAGATCCTTTAGAGATGGTTTGATATTATTTCCCGATATTTTGTATACATGTGAGTAACAACAATTACGAAACCAGCCTGAGGGGCGGAAAATAAATAAACTTATATCTTTCAGGTTCACATGAGTTTGAGATTTTAATGTGATTAACACGTTATCTTCGTTAGCGGATTTATTAACAAGAAACACTAAATCTTTACATAATTGACTTGCTTCAAATTTTTTGTTTAAGTCTATGAACACCTCGGTAACCGAAGAAGACCGTGGTGTTTATTAAATAATTTTCAAAGAAATATTCATTGGTGCCTCGTTTGATGGTCGCCATATTAGCTTTAATTTTTAATACATTTTTAACATTATCAACATTTCTAAATATCGTAAACGCCAAATATGAAACAGGCATATTCTCTATACCGACATCGAGAATTATTTCACTTAATCCTGCTTCATACATTTCTCGATCAAAAGTTATAGGGTTCAATAACTCTGTAGTAAAGTCTGATATTTTATTTTCCGGATGTAGATCCATAGAAGCCGATGAGGGCAGCGTTAAATAGAAATGATCTTCACTCTCCATGTTCCCAAGTAAACTGATTCAATGTTTCTTAATATCCGCTAGCATTTATATAACTTTAAACTTTGCAGGCGTATCACTACCCATGACAGATACTGTCTATTTTTACCTTTCCCTTGAGATCCTTACATTTTTTCTATTTTATACTCATGACTCTTAGGATCAAATTGTATTTTCTGTATTTCTTGTTTATAGAAGCCTCCTTTTATTTTTTCTCCGTCTAAATCCTCTAGATAGTATAATTTTAACCTGTCTCTAGGGAATTCTCTGATAGCATCTACTTTAAAAACCTCTCTCGACCATCCAGCTTCATACCCTTTTCTGAAATTTTCATCAGTCCTGGATACTCTCACATAGTCTCCTACTTTAATGCCTGTGTTATCTTTTATTTTTCCCTTTGGGTTGATAGGTACAAACGGTTTTGTCTTTACCATCTCTATAGGGGTATTCTTAAGTGTTCTATGATGAGACCGATTATAAGAGTAAGCCAAGTCCTGTAGTATATCTATATATTTAAATGTATTCATCTTCGTGAAATACCTATGCATTCTTTCTTTTATAGTTCTTTGTACTCTTTCAACTATTGCGGCTTTATTAACTGAAAATGTGTTGTAATACCCTATGTCATACTCAGTAACTATTTCTTGAAACTCTTTACCTAAAAATTCTGTACCCTTATCTGTCCATATCATTCTGGGATATCTGTCATCCTTATTTATAATTTCTCTGACTGCTGTAGCAACAGTCTTTGATTTTTTATCTTTTAAAACCCTTAACCATAAGTATCTGGAATATACATCTATCACAAAAAGAATATATCGATACCCCTCATTGTAAGATTTATATTTTATCATATCGGTCAAATCTAGTTGCCATACGCTATCTAAATGGGGAGCTATAGTTTTCCGTGTAGGAAATTTTTTTTCGTATAGGTTTATGAAGGGTAAAAGCATCCTCACCTTCTAAATATTTTTTCAATTCTTTTTTACTAATTTGAGGAAACTTTGAAGCAAACCTTGAAAAACCGCCGTAACTGTATGGTTGTTTCACATCAAAGTAATATTTATCGACCGCTTCCTTGGCCTCCATGATTCACAATGACATTAACAATAAAAATTTTATTCATTTATACTGAAAGGTGATATAAAAAATCAGATGTATATATGAAGTATTTTATTTTTTTACAAAATAATATTAACTATTTTAAATTACAAGTCTAAAACATGACAGATGTATACAGAAAGATAACATAGAATATATACATAATTTTAAATTACAAATAATACAATCATATAAAAAATCATAATAAATAATCAGATGCTAATCCATTTTGATACTTTGTATGGATTTTTTCTTATTCGGCCCGTTCTTGAACGTAATGTACTTCTATTTATCAACTTTGATCTATCCGATGCAAAAGAAGTACCAGCAGGACTTGCATCAGGTCTAGGCGTCAATGGAATATTATCCAGATCCGCTAATCTTTGTTTATTCATGATTAAACTTCTTGGAAAATTAATAGTCTGAAGTTCTTGCTTGATCCTGTTCCATCCTGTCACTGGAGCCTTCTTCCATTCACGTGAGAGATCGGATATCAAGTCAACAATATTCGATCCAAGTATTGTTTCTCCGTCAATAATGATTTGACCGAGATCATCCCAAGTAATCTGATCTTTTAAAATATTATATAGAGCTATACCCGTTTTCTTACTCCTCACTGGTAAGCTTTCCTTGAGTATATGTCTAAAATTAGCTTCTCTTTTCACCATGGGTTTAGTATCTGTTGTTAGAGCTGCATCTTCCTTGGGTGATTTTAATAAAACTTTTAAATCTACTAATTTTTGTATAGCATTTTGATATAGGATTCTTTTTTCATGAATGTTAACATTGGAGTTTAATATTTGCTGCAGTTCCTTCTCATAATTATTTATCTGTTCAACTTGCGGATCATATAAACTCAAAGGCTGCTGTTGAATCAATGGGTGATAAGGATTATATCCGATCTGATGCTGCTGAATGTCTGATTGAGGTTGTTCGAATGGTTGTTGTGTTGTTGTTGTTGTTGTTGCCTAACGAGAATTGTTGTTGTTGTGGCTGTTGTTGTTGTTGTTGGTGCTGTTGCTGTTGCTGTTGTTGTTGCTGTTGTTGGTGTCCTGTGTTATATTTCAGCTTCTCATAATCGCTGTAGGGTAAAACCGCTACCTTCTTCATCATTGAGCAAGCCACTTGGTTATCAAAGGGGCTATAACGGAAAAGAGTAAAGGTAGGAACACACCACCACCCTTCTGTAATAGCTTCTTTTTATTTTTAAGCTTTCTTACGTTACCAGCAAGTTTTTTAATGATGTTTCTGTGACGACGTAACTTTACCTTCTGAGGTCTGTTTAAAGGAACATTTCCTTTTATAAGATTTAGGCATACTTCAGCTATACATTGTATAAATTTTTCATCTTCACAGATCAGTTTACGTTTTTCAGAAGGTTTCAGGTTTTTAAATTTTCTCATAAGAGGTAAATAATCTGCTACTAGAGTACTCATTATTCAGGTATGTATACTGTCTCAATCTCAGTGGGTAAGATATTTGTACGCAGTAACACTCTATGCGTGTTCTTAGGATGAAGCTCACAGAGTAAATAACCGTGAGGTATAGATGTAACTTCTTTATATACTTTTAGGAACTCTTTACGTTGAGTAGGGAACATTTGAGTAGCCACAACATTGACCTGACACATATCCCTTCTTTGCCGTCCAAACAAGATTAAATACTGCGTGTTTAAAGACACATCCCTCATATACTTATTCTGATGAAAGATATTCTGTGTTATAAAAAATACTGTGATGTTTAAATGATGCGAGTAAACTGTGAAAGTTTCGGCTATAGCCTCATTCAATTTATGCATCAAATCGTCAAGGATTATAATTTTATGTCCTGGTAAACATTGAAGAGCTTTTATGTCATATAACCCTTCGTGAAATTCGATTACATCTTTGTAGTCTTTAAACTTTTCTTGGTAAACACTGTAACACCATATGATTTTAACAGGCTTTTGTTCGAAAATCTCGACCTCTTTTAAAATGTTTAATAACAGAAAGGTTTTCCCACAACCTGTAGGACCAGACACAAGACAAGTAGCAGGAGCCCGGAACATAAATTTACCAACGTCCATTCTAGATTGATACCTGATCACTAATGAATAAGAAAAGGTTTGCGTTTATGTTATATGACTTGAACCGTTAGATCAATAGATCAATAGATCACACTGGACAGGGAGGAATAGAAGAGGGGTGGGTCGAGGTTGTTTGAGTTCACTGATTTACTGTCATTTAGGCGTATGCTAAAAACATGAAGTTTACGTTATGAACATAGTTACTTTACAGGTTAGTTATGACTTTGTTAATGTTAGTATTTATCGTACGTATGGTGTTGTTATGTTTGTCGATGTTTTACATTATATTCTTAGTTCAGGTCATGTTTTGTTAGGCTTTATTATGTAAAAAACAATGTTACGTTAGCATATATCTGTTGGTTAGTATATAAAGAACTTATTTTTGTACTATGTTATTGTTGTTGTTGTTGTTGTTGTTGTTGTTGTTGTTCTAACGAAAATATATACCCTTTTGAACTGATATGGTTCATTCGTATGTCGTATCTTGCTTACTTTCTTCTGATTTGGTTGAAGAAAGAATCTTCCATACTTATAAGGTTGTTATACATACGAATTTCCGTCAGCTAAGGACATTTTCGTTGTGTGATATGATGACCTCTCGTTCTGCTCCTACGGACGTCCTCTTTACGAGGATCTTTGTAATACCCAACGATGTGTCATTTACATTTTTTCGTAAAACGAATGGAGAGCAATATATTACCTGTATTCCAATTGGAGGTGCAAGTAATATACCTTTAATCATATCGGTTGAAGAATTCCTCAAGATTATCGACAGCCTTGAAGCTTGGCTAAAGGCTGAGTATGTGTCATCTGTGACATCGTCTCTTGTATAAATCAGAGGTGACAGTTGAAGGTTATAATAGCAATAGTATGTGCTTTCACTGCATCTGCGCTAATGTTAAAAGTTATGATGTACGCAACTATGAAACCCAATGATGCTGTTACATTCATGCGTACGTGTATAGGTTTCACTGTTCAGACATCTGCAAATATAACAGCTTTGTTTGATATGAAAAACGACTTAAAGTCTCATCTTAAAGCTGTAGCCATACTCGAGGACTTAATTCATATAGCTCATGGTGTAATCTACGATATTTACACCGAAACATGTGGTTTCCCGTATAATGCAGTATACAGAAATGCCTTAATAACTATCAGCCAGGATACGTTTACTTCTCTCTGGCGGGAGCGAGTGAGTGCTGTTGAACCGAAATATGCAGAAAAATGGTTTAGTGCAGCAAGTTGTATTTATGCTTACATCCTTTCGGATGGTGTTGAATCTCTGGAGAAACATATAGAACTTGCTCAATTTATACAGAATCCTATGTCACCCTGATTAGATGGATTAAGTATATTTAAAATAAAAAACTTA
>JABUQX010104323.1:15000-25000 GCA_015478945.1 Trachelipus rathkii | reverse complement strand
AAAAAGTCCAACCTTTTTTAGGCTATCTTAATAATCAACTGACCAATATTAACTTTACTAAGGAGGAAGAAGAAAATAACTCTTTGCCATTTTTAGATCTATTAATTTCAAAACATAATAATAACCATTCCATTTCAATTTACCGGAAAAAAACTTTTACTAATTTAGGTCTCAACTTTTTTAGTCATATTCCATTCAATTACAAATGTAATAGTGTTAAAACCCTGCTTTATCGTGCCTATCATTTATCTTCCAGTTATATTAATATGCACAACGAATTTGAAATTTTAACGAAATATTTCAACTCTAACTTTTATCCCACCTCCTTAATTTTACGCCTAATAAATTCCTTTTTGAATAATGTTCGAGATCCGAAGATAAGTATAACTACTGTTCAGAAAAAACTTTTATACATAAAGTTCCCGTATTATGACCATATTTACACAAAATTAAACAAAGATTTGTCCTATCTTTTATCACGTTACTTTCCACAACTAAATATTAAATTGGTCTTTTCTTCAGATTTTAAGGTTGCATCCTTCCTTAATCACAAGGACAGAATCCCTCGTGCTCTCCGTTCATGTGTAGTTTATAAATATGTTTGTGACCTCTGCAATGAGGTCTATGTTGGCAGCACAACGCGTCAACTCTCTATCAGAATTGATGAGCATCGAGGCGTTTCTTCAAGAACGGGAAATCCATTGTGCCGTCCAGCCTTCTCCAGCATCAGAGACCACTGCGACTCACATGGAGATTTAGTCAAACCACCTGATTTTGAAATATTAGCCCAAGCTAACCATCAATTAGACTTACGAATATTAGAGTCACTTTATACAAATACTATAAACCCCTCATTAAATAAAGATAATGGACCTTTTAAGCTGCAGTTATTTTAATAGGATAATAATAAATTTTTAACCTTTTGTTTTTGTTTTTGATTATTGATTTTATAACATCTTTTTCGTACCAGTTTCAATGTTTTTGTATTTATTTACTATCTATAAATATTGTACCATTTTTATTTTTATTTTTGTTTTATTTTTGTTTTTTATTATTGTTAATATTATTATTATTATTATTATTATTATTATTATTATATTATTATTATTATTATTATTATTATTATTATATTATTATTATTATTATTATTATTATTATTATTATTATTATTATTATTATTATTATTATTATTTATTTTTTCAGTTCAATTTATTTAATATATTATTATTATTATTATTATTATTATTATTATTATTATTATTATTATTATTATTATTATTATTATTATTATTATTATTATTATTATTATTATTATTCTTTATTATTATTTATTCGTTAATATAATTGTGGGTGTCATTCTAGTTTTGTTATTATTATTATTATTATTATTATTATATATTTATTATTATTATTTATTATTATCTATTATATTATTATTATTATTATTCATTATTTTTATCTATTAGTATTATTTTATTATTATTATTATTATTATTATTATTATTATTATTATTATTATTATTATTATCTATATTATATTATTAATTATTATTTTTAATTATTAATAATATTATTTAACGCTGCTTTTATATTATTCTTATCAAGACAGTTTTTTTCAACTACTTGGCACATATATATATATATACAATGAATGAAAAATAATTATTAGCCTACTTTAGCCTGATTTGACTTTTCATATATTTGTCACATTTGGAGATAAGTGAAATGTTTTAGAATTTGAACCTTTTACTTGTGTTATTTTATTTTATTATATTTTATCATTCTATTATCCTGATGATGAGAAACGTTATTTTCTCGAAACGTTGATTCTAATAAAGGAAATAAAAATGTTCAGAGCTTTGATTCTCTTATTTATAATAAAATTAAGATTCCCGAAAAACAGAAGCAGGAACGATATTCTTTCACAAAGATACGGCCGAGAAGTCATTAATACGCTCAGATCAGCTGAAAATTTGAAAAAACGCCTGGAAAAGTTAAAGTTGGATATCTCTTTTTTGACAACGTGTAAAGCTTATCAGGTTATCCCGAAATTCATTAATGTCAAATTATTCACAAAACGTCTCTACAATAGTAACCTGTACAAAGGGTTTCAATTTAAGTTGCTCAACAATGAAATTAGTTATAAGAGCGATTATTGTTTTTGGAGTATATCACTAACGACATACCCACGGGCTATCACCCCGATGTCAGGAGTCGCGGGTCTCTCGGCCTCTAGGTGGACTACGGGTTTATATCCGTAATTGACTAATCCCCCCTCCGGGGATGGTCTCCGGAACCCCAGCTCTTTGGTCTTTGGGTGTCGCAGGGGTTCCTCCGACCATCCCCTCCGGGGTATAAGTCCCCCCCTCCATCCCCCATCGGCTCGAGCCCCCTAAAAAGGGTTAATACTCCATTTTAAGGGGCTCGTTGACTCACTGTGCCGTAAAAGTAGCCCTAAAACTTTACTGATCCACTATGCCGTAAAACTAGCTCTAACTTTTACTGATAGACTGTTTAGTAGCTGCCGAAATATATATATATATATATATATATATATATATATATATATATATATATATATATATATATATATATATATATTATATAATATATATATATATATATTATATATTATATTATATATATATATATATATAATATATACCTCACGGAAAAGTTAAACCAGTCTACAACTGTTTTTGGACTAAAATCAACGTACATTGATACCTGTGCTACTGTTACATCTTGTACAAAATAAAACATAATGCAAAGTTCATCTTTGTATGATCCATTCGATGTTTTGTTAACAGTGTTGCCAACTCAAAATATCAGAAGGCACTAGATTTTATTAAAAAAAAAAGTCAAAATGCCAATATTTGATGAAAAAAGCAATAGACGCTTCAAAAAATCAGTAACTGCAAAAACCTTAATAAAGTGGATTCGTCATAACAAATATCAAATAGGTCGTATAAATCCATATTTAAAGTTAAGTAAATCACTGTCCAAAAAAATTTACACTTAACTTAAACCATTCTAAAGCACAACTAAATATTGCAAAACCTTAAAAACACTACACTTATTATTCTAAATTTCATATATTTCCTAAATATATTCCACACATCCTATCTGCACAATTTCTTAAAGAACAATGAATCCAATATGGCGCCTTTAATAACATATTTCCCCGCCTCGGTATCTTAGGTATAATCGATATACCTATATCGAATATCATTCTTAAACATAGAATTTTTTGGGGGGTCAGACGAATTCTTCAGTTTAGCCTATATATATATATATATATATATATAATATATATATATTAAATATATAAATATATATATATTATACATACAATAATAATATATATATATATATATTTTTATTATTATATATATATATATATATATATTATAATATATATATATATATATGTTAGCGTTTCTTTATGCGCTTTTTCCTTTGTCGTACCCTTTTTTATTACAGACCAATATCTAACAATGGAGAAAGGAATTATAATTATACACGTGAAATTTTAATATACAGTATTTTTAATAACAACAAAAACAAATAAATAATACTCAATAAATCATCGCCCCTTCTATTGAAAAATCCCATATATAATTTTGTGACCAAAATATCAAACGACACTTAAAATAAATTAGCCGCTTATAAGTAAATAAATTCCGTATGCATACTATACCTAATTATTTACACAGTACCCTTATTAAATTTATTATTACAAAATATGCGATCAATAAAAATAAATTTAGCTAAAACCTTATCATTACATAAAATGTTTGCCATAAAAAAATTTATTACGAAATAATCGAGTCTTAATGAGCAACACCACAGGAACTATTCATAAATTTATATTGTACATCAAATAACCAACTTGGACCAATGTTCGCTATGCAACCACTTTGTGAAAAACACTTTATAAATTGTTAGCTACTCTGCTAGCTTAACCACTTACTCACTTTGTAACGATTTGAAACCAAGCAGCAATTGTCTCTACAAATGAGTAAAAATATAGTCAAAATAAATAACTTACGGTTTCTTTTAATCACACAACTTGTAGTAAACACAGAATACCTCATTATTATCCTTGTCTTTGGTTCGGCCCTCCTTGGTCAACATTTAACCTTCCAACGATAAGGAAATCTTCCAATTTTCAAACCTGCTTTCTTTTGCGTACTCCAAGTCACTTTCTTGTTTTCTTTTGGTCTTATTCGGTGCAGAGATACGACATTCACAGATTCATCTTTCAGTTGTGTGGGCGGCGCCGAGATCAATTCCTTAAATGTTAAATATTTATTTGATTATATATTTTTTCTTTTAAAATTTTCCTAATTTTTAAACATTTATAAATTAAATATTTCTTCCTAAACTTTTACACCATTATTAACAATCATTTATATACTAAAATATTGCTTTTATAATCTTTAACAGTATTTACAAAAAATAGCCTCTTTTAAACCCAAACCCTTCTAATTTACTTCCGCTTTTACCTTGCTGACTTTCCTAATAAGTTTTCTCTTTCTTCTAGGAGGTATTTACAATTTTCCTTTCATCGAGCCATCTCCCTTTAAAGGCAACCTCCACTCGAGACGTGACCATTCCATCTACCTTTTTCTTTCACGTGTTACTGTTTAACTCCTTTTATTTATCCAATTTACTTGTTTCTCTAATATATATATATATATATATATATATATATATATATAATATATAATATAATAATAATAATATATAATAACTCTTTAACTAATATATATAACATATGTATAATAATATATATGTAATAATATATATAATATATGTTATAATAATATATGTATAATAATAATAATAATAATAATAATAGCATATGTAACTCTTTCTTTCTTCAATAATAATAATATATAATAATATATATAATAATAATAATAACAATAATAATATGTATATATGAATAATAATAATAATATATATATATATATAATATATAATAATAATAATAAATAATAATATATATATATATATATATAATAATAATAATAATAATAATAATAATATAATATATATATAATATAATATATATATAATATATGTTTATAATAATAATAATGTATGTATATATTAATATAATATATAGTATATAATATATATATGTAATAATATGTAATATGTAATAACTATATAATATAATAATATATATATATATATATATATATATATATAATAATATGTATAATAATATATATATAAATATAATATAAAATATAATATATATATATGTATATATAATGTATATATATAATATATATATATATATATATCATTAAATAATAATAATAATAATAATAATAATAATAATAATAATAATAATAATAATAATAATAATAATAATAATAATAATAATAATAATAATAATATTAAGAGGTGAAAATTTTGTCTTACCAGTAATATAATATATATATATGTAATAATATATAAAAAATATATGTATATATAATATCGAGCATTATGGGGTATAAAAATAATAATATATATATATATATATATATATATATATACCCATATAGCACAGATGGTTGCAGATACATCACAGCGACGTTAATGTTCGTCGCACTCGTCTCATCACACATACGTCGTATATGTGACATTGCTGTTACATCTTATGTGATTTACGCTTTTTCGTTCCAAATGGAACGTATTTGCGACGTAACAATGTAACATTTAGATGTTTCCGCGACGCTGCCAGGCGTATGATATCTTTTTAAAAATAACAAACACCTGTCTTTTTTCTCCAAATTTTCTTATACTCTTTCATAATCTTTTTCATTTTATGTTTTGTTGTTTATAAGTCATTTTATACATGATTTTCTTCAGAAATTGTATTATGTAATTTAACTTTATTTTCAAATGTCGTACATTTGCGGACACTCATAAATATTATTAATTATGTCTCCAGTCACGGTATGCTCCCATGAAAGCGAGTTTGGAGTGACTCTGGCAGTGTGTTATTTCAATTTTTTTGTGTAAATTAGTTTATTATGTGTTTCTGTTTATTATGTGTTTCTGTTTATTATGTGTTTCACGGAAATATTTATTGGCAATAGTTGAGTTTAACAGATTCTTAAAATCGATTTTTTAGGAAAATAAATCGATTTGCTGTTATACCTATGAAAACCGTTGTCAAATTTAAAAGAGAACCACAGTTTACTAATTTATAATATATTATAATAAATTTAGAGATATATATTTATATATATATTTATATATATATATATATATATATATATATATATATATATATATATACTATAATATATATATATTATATATATATATATATATATATATATATATCCCTTTCAGTCCTGAATTATGAAAAAATATATTTAAAAATTTTTTTTTTTTTTTAAATAAGGTAAATAGGACCCTAATAACACATTAGGACCTTTTTTTTGTTCAAAAAATAATAATTAGTGCCAAAAAAAAATGGGTCACGGGTGACCCATCCGGACTTAACAGTATATTTTTAATATTTGGCACTGTAGTAATTATTTGCATATAAATAATATAAATTACTAAATAAAACATGCAAATAAGGTATAAATAAATACAGTTATGCATATTTCTAGATTTTTTTTATAAAAGAAAAACATATATACTTATATATATAATGTTATTCCAGTTAAAATAAAAAAAAAAAAAAAAAAAAAAAAAAAAAAAAAAATTTATAAAATTCTTTTAATATATATATATATATATATATATATATATATATATATATATATATATATATATATATATATATATATATATATATATATATATATATATATAAAATATTAGAATATATATATATATATATATATATATATACTTCGATATATATTTATATATATATATAATAATATATATATATATATATGTAATAATAATATATATATGTATATATATATATATATAATATATATAATATATAATATAATATATATATGTTATATATAATATATATATATAATAATAATATATATATATATATAATATCTTCTTATAATATGTATATATATAGAAGAATAATAAAAATAATATAATATATATTTGTGAGAATAAAAATATAATACTATATATATATATATATATATATATATATATATATATATATATATATATATATATATATATATATATAATAATAATATATATAATAATATATATTAATAATATGTAATAATAATAATATATATATATAATAATAATATGTGGATGAACGAGGGGTGGGAAGGACTGGAGATCAGTTGCTTGTGGTATTGAACGAAACACATAGTGTTGTTTTCCCGAGGGACCAGGCACTGATGAACTTTGCATTTCTCGCACATGGCACTTGTCTTGAGTTTCATGCAAAGTTTGCATTGTTTCCTGTCCTTGGTAAACATTGGCCAGTGAGACACGTTGTCATACCTGACAGACTCTGCAGGAGCATATTCGTGGTTTGGTCTTGGTTTTCTCTTTTCTTCCTTGGCTCCTGCCCTAGCTCCTACCCTGGCTCCAGCTCTAGCCTCAACTCTGGTAGTGCTCGGTACTTATTATATTCCTGTACAGCAAATGGTCTTTCGATCTCCATATATTTGTGTTCCTTTGAATCCCACCAGCGACACTTATCGTGGGGTTCAACACAATCAGGGACAGGATGAGAAGGGGGTTCTCATGGTTTGGTCTTGTGTTTCTCTTTTCTTCCTTGGCTCCTGCCCTAGCTCCTACCCTGGCTCCAGCTCTGGCCTCAACTCTGGTAGTGCTCGGTCTTCCTCTTGGGGTACCACTAACCTTAGAGTTCAGCAAACCTTCTGCCACCTCGATCTTGAAATCGACAAATGGCATAAAGTTTTTCCTGCTCTCTTTGCTCTCATGCACCCTCCGGTACAACAGCCAGGCATTGACAATGCAAAGGTCTAGCAAATAATTGAATTTGATCCGGTATAGCTCGATGAGCATATCTGGCAGATCAACTCCGCCCATGTACTTATTATATTCCTGTACAGCAAATGGTCTTTCGATCTCCATATATTTGTGTTCCTTTGAATCCCACCAGCGACACTTATCGTGGGGTTCAACACAAGCAGGGACAGGATGAGAAGGGGGTCCGTCATTCTCAGTGTCTTGCCCATCAAAGACTTCTAAGATATTGCATTTGCTGCCTCATCATCAGACATGGCCGATGCAGCTGGCCATCCGTAGTAGTCTTCGTCGTCATCAGAGAACTGAAGATCATCCTTTGATTCATCACCAGGGAAAATTGAGATACGGATGGCATCACGTATACTTAGCTTCCTCCTAAATAGGGCTTTCTTCACCTTCGGCAACTAGTCACGATTTGAAGCGGAGGGCTGCTGGCCTGTTGAAGCTGCGGAGGTGGAAGGGGTGGGAATCTCACATATTAAAAAAAGATAATTATATATATATATATATATATATATATATATATATATATATATATATATATATATATATATATATATATATATATATATATATATATACTATATATATATATATATATATATATATATATATATATATATATACAAACAAAAGTGAAAACATATATATATATATATATTATTTTACAAACACTTATTCCCGCTTAAGCGGGGTAGTGGTGCATGCAGCTTCCCTAATTCATATTTTCCTTCATCTCGCCCCCACCCACCTCCTCCATTCCATTCTATCTCTCGCCAACACCCTACCTTCCTCCACCCTCATCCCTCTCTCTTCCAGCATTTCCTTTATTCCATCCATCCACCTTCTTCTTGGTCTCCCCTTCCTCTCCTTCCTATCCCTCCGCCTCCCAAACTCTCCTAACCACCCTCTGTTCCTCCATTCTCTCCAGATGTCCAAACCATCTTAACATTCCCTTCTCCGCTCTTCTCACCAAACCATTCTTCCAATCACATCTCTCTCTTATCACCCTATTCCTAATCCTCTCTCTTTTACTAACCCCACATACCACTCTCAACCCTTTCATCTCAAACACTTCCAACTTCTTCTTGGACCTAGCATTCAACCCCCATGTTTCACACCCATATAGTACCGCTGGAACACAAATTTTTTCAAACATACTTATCTTAAGTTTATGTGATAAATCCCCCCCTTTCCATAATTCCCTCAGACCACTCAATGCTCTCATTCCTTCTCCTACTCTATGATCTATCTCTTCCTTCATCCCTCCTTCCTTACCCAAATCCATCCCTAAATATCTGAAAACCTTTACTTCTTCTAATACTACACCTCCTACTCTAATCTCTAACACTTTACTCTTCTGGATCCTCCTCCTCAAACACTAACACTTTACTCTTACCTGGATTTATCTTAAGACCCTTTTGTCCACACACTCTCTCAAACTCCTTCACCAAATACTTCAGACCTTTTGAATTCCTCGCCACTAAGGAAGTATCATCCGCAAATAGTATCATGTTCACTTCCCATCTATCACCCTCATCAATTCCACCCCGCTCCCCTCCCTCATCATTCCTCTGCAGACACTCTCCATAAATAAATTGAAAAGCCACGGTGACATTACACATCCCTGTCTCAATCCTCTCTCTACCCCAAACATCACTCTTCCCTCCTAATACTCTCACACACATTCTGCTATTCCTATAAAAGGCCCTAATACCTTTACCTAATTTACCCCCTACTCCATATTCCTCCAGCACCCTCCATAATTCCCCCTCTTCACTCTATCATATGCTTTCTCCAGATCTAAAAAACACCCATACACTTTCCCTTTCCTTTCTATACCTTTCTCCACAAGCATCTTCATTGTGAATACTTGATCCACACACCCCCTTCCCACCCTAAATCCTCCTTGTTCTTCCCCCATTCTCTCTTCCGTTAAATCTCTCACCCTCTCAATTAGTATTCTCCCATACACTTTCCCTACTACACTCAAAAGACAAATACCTCTATAATTCCCACACTCCATCCTATCCCCTTTCCTTTTATACAGGGG
>JABUQX010104323.1:0-2500 GCA_015478945.1 Trachelipus rathkii | reverse complement strand
CGTAATATTTTTCGGAATTTTTTATCAAATTTAATCCTCATTGTTAGACGGTCTTACATTTGTTAAAATTTACATTCTTTACTTCTAGACAGTCTTAGAATTGTAAGAATTTTACATTCTTTTGCCATAGACGGTCTTAGAATTGTAAGAATTTTACATTCTTTTGCAATAAGACAGTCTTACAATTGTAAGAATTTCTTCATTCTTTTGAAATAAGATAGTCTACCAAATGTTAGAAATTTCTTAACATTAACCATTCTTTAAATTTAGACTTTTCATTCGTTTAACTTAAGAATTTCTAACAAAATTCAGAATTTTCATTTCTTTTGCGAACTCTAAATTTAGTTTTCGTTTAGACTTAAAATTTATTTTTGAATTTCTAACTCTGAAAAAAAAAGTTAGAATTTATTTTTGAATTTCCAACTTTGACAAAAAAATTGGGGTATTTTTTGATTTAACTTTGGTGGAAAAGTTGGAATTTTTTTTTTGAATTTCCAACTCTGACAAAGAAGTTAGAATTATTTTTGAATTTCTAACTCTGTGAAAAAAAGGTTAGAATTTTTTTTAATTTTTGAATTTCCAATCTGACAAAAAAAAAAAAAAGTTGGAATTTTTTTAATTTCTAACTCTGAAAAATTAATTTTTTGTTTATCGATCTGACTTTAGTTAGTTTTTTTTTTTGTTTGTTTTTTTCTTTTTTTTTGTGTGAATTTGAATAACTTTGGCAAAATTTAACCGATTTAAATCGGGTTTTCAGTAACGGGTTACTGGACTTGAAACATATTTCATTTTATACTACTTTAAGTAGTAGTAACCTTTTAAAGGTTAAGTAGTAAGGCCCATAACTTAGGGTTGGTGATTTTTTTTCGGTATTTACGGGTTTATAGTACATATTTGGGTTAGTTTTTTAACATTGATTTATTTATTGGTAAAATGGCTTCTGATGACATTGCCTCTGCCTCTGAACTTTTGAATGCTTTAGAGGAAACAATTCAGTCTGACATAGGTCTAGTGGACTCTAATGCCTCTACTGAGGATAAACAGAGTATTCTTGCTTCTGTAAAAGAGGAAATATCTCCCTTAAGAGTGGCAAGAGGTGTAATCAAGCGGAAAGTAACATTGTTATTGAAGCCTATTCTTAATGCTGAGTTGAGTGACTTAAATGTCTCATCAGCATTGGAGGAGGTGTCCTTAAGGCTTCAAGAGATTCGAAGCCATGATGCTGATATTGAGGCAAAAATATGCGCATCGGGAGTCCTAAAGTATGATCAGGATATTTTAAATGAAGAGGTGATTAAAACTTCACATTATCACATACAGATAATGAAAGTAGTTAACAGTGTCACTCCTACTTCACATGACATAGTTCAACCTTCTCCAAATTCTCTTCATTCTCAAGGGGGGGACTCTGTTACACGTGGGGAATTGAACTCCATACTTAAAAATTTTACACAACAACACGAGCTAAAATTACCTGCTCTTAAGTGCAAAACATTTTCGGGTGAGGGGGATCGTTTCTTTTTTAGGTCTTTCATTTTATCATTTGAAAACGTTTTTGGCTTTAGGAAAGACATAACAAATGCAACAAAATTGCAGTATCTTAAATCTCACCTCTCAAGTTATGCACTAAAAGATGTTGAACATCTTGCCAATATAGATGAAAATTATTCAGTGGCTATGGAAATATTGAAGGATTTGTACCTTGATAAGCCTTTTATTATAGATTCTCTGTTCCATAAGATAGACGCGGCTCCTATCTTAGATGGAAAAAAATTAGACAACGTTCGCTCTTTCATTTCAGAAGTAAGAGCCTACCTTCACGAACTTAAAGAGTTTGATTTAGATTTTTTGGCTGAAAATTCGGCCGGAAATAAATTGATAAGTCATCTCATAGTCGATAAGTTGCCTTCCAATTTTATTCGTGAACTTAAACTCATTACTCAAGAAGAGTATCCATCTGTGAATATAATTTTCTCTCATTATAACAATGTGTTGAAATCTCTTGAGAAAACGAAGGCTAAATTTTCGTCCTCCGGATTTAGTAAAAATCCATCTCGTTCCTCTTCTTCCACAACAAAGAAAACTTTTTCGTATAACACTTCTTCCAAATCTAATGAAATTTCGAAGAAACCTTCTATTAAGTCAGATAATTCGCCCAAGAAGGACGAGTGTGTATCTGCATCTACTGCTGCGACTCCGTGCAAACTATGTCAGGGAAATCACTTCATGACTTCTTGTACCGTCTTCACCACTCCTAAAAATAGGAGAGAGCAATGTATACAGCTGGGTTTGTGTGCTAATTGTTCTAGTTCCAAACATGCTGCCAACAGCTGTCCTGCTAAAAAATATGGTTTAAGTCGTCCCTGTGGACTTTGTAGAAACAGTGCTCATATAACAGCTCTCTGCCCTACTGGAGCAAAGGCCAAAATGAAGAGCAATAATCGTGCAGTCACTTCTGAAGAACAACCGTCTACATCTTCAGCATCTCAGGACAATTCTG
>JABUQX010104322.1:17500-31219 GCA_015478945.1 Trachelipus rathkii | reverse complement strand
AGAGAGATTATGGAAATGTTTTTTTAACAAGGAAATTGGGGAAAAAAAAGGCAGAGGGGTGGGGAATGGCTGTATAGGTATACTAATTTAGTTGAGAGGGGAAGAGGTTACCTCAATGGGAGATGGTTGTTTGGTTCCTGTATAAAGCGAAGGGGATAGGATGAGTGTGGTGGGAATTATAGAGGTATTTGTCGTTTGAGTGTAGTAGGGAAAGTTTTGGGAGAATACTAATTGAGAAGGTGAGAGATTTTAACGGAGAAGAGAATGGGGGAAGAACAAGGAAGATTTAGGGTGGGAAGGGGGAGTGTGGATCAAGTATTCACGATGAAGATGCTTGTGGAAAAAGGTATAGAAAGGAAAGGGAAAGTGTAGGGGTGTTTTTTAGATCTGGAGAAACATATGAAAATAGAGTGAAGAGGGGGAATTATGGAAGGTGCTGGAGTAAAAATTCCTGATTTAGGTAAAGGTATTAAGGGCCTTTTAAGGAATAGCAGAATGTTGTGTGAGAGTAATTAGGGGGAGAGTGAGGATGTTTGGGGTAAAGAGAAGGGTTAACGATAGGGATGTGTAATGTCAGGTGGCTTTTCAATTTATTTAAGGAGAGTGTCTGCAGAGGAATGATGAGGGAGGGGAAAGGGGTGGAATTGATGGATAGGGGTGAAAGATGGAAGTGAATGATCTTTTGCCGGATGATACTGCCTATGGCGAGAAATTCAAGAGGGCGTAAGTATTGCGTCGCAAGGAGTTTGAGAGGGTGTGTGGACAAAGGGTTCTTTAAAGATAAATCCAGGAAAAGTAAAGGTTTAGTGTTTGAGGAGGAAAAAAGAGAGGAATGAGGGGATTGGGTTAGAGATTAGAGTAGGAGGTGTAGAATTAGAAGAAGTAAAGGTTTTCAGTATATTTAGGGAGGATTTTGGGTAAGGAGGGAGGGATTGGAAGGAAGAGATAGATTCTACAGAGTAGGAAGAAATGAGAGCAAATTGAGTGGGTCCTGAGGAATGAATGGGAAAGGGGGGAATTTATCAATAAACTTAAAGATAGTTGTTATGAAAAATATGTTCCAGCGGTACTATATGGGTGTGGAACATGGGGGTTGAATGCTAGTCCAAGAAGAAGTTGGAGGTGTTTGAGATGAAAGGGTTGAGAGCGGTATGGGGGTGTAAGAGAGAAGGATTAGGAATAGGGTTGGAAAGAGAGGATGTGATTGGATAAAATGGTTTGGTGAGAGCGGAGAAGGGAAATGTTAAAGATGTTTGGAAAATTGGAGAGAATGGAGGAACAGGTGGTTAGGAGAGTTTGGGAAGCGGAGGGGGAAAGGAAGAAGAGGAAGGGGGAACCGAGAAAGGAGGTGGATGGATGGAATTAAGGAAATGCTGGAAGAGAAGAGGGATGAGGGGGTGGAGGAAGGTAGGGTGGTGGCGAGAGATAGAATGGAATGAAGGAGGTGGGTGAGGGCGAGATGAGCGAAAAACTATGAAGTTAGGGAAGCTGCACGTACCACTACCCCGCTTAAGCGGGAATAAGTGTTTGTATAATAAATACAATAATAAATAAAATAAATTATATATATATTATAATTATATATATATATATATATATATATATATATATTATTATATATATATTAATATATAATATTTAATTAAATAATAATTAAAAATATAATATATATATATAATATAAACCGTATATATATATAATATATATTATTATATAATATATATATAATATATAATATATGATATATTATCTTTCTTATTAGTTTATTATATTTTGTAATTTTTTAGAAGGGCCAGAGGATTCAGCAAACCCTTTTATGTCTGAACTATTTATATCTAAATGCTCCATTTCATACTTGTGAAAATAACTTAAGCCTATAATTCATAGGCCTTAAAATATGAACCTTAAGCCTACAAAAAAAAAATCCTTAATAATAAAAATATATATATATACCTTAATACTATATATAAAAAGGGGAGTTCACCTTAATGTAAGTTAGGCACTCTAATTAGCCTACATTACTTCACGAGAAGCAAGGAGTTGCCAAATAGTACTCTTTATTTTAATCGCCTTTGTGAGAAAATGTTATTTTTCTTTTTATATCCTTTTTTGGGTTCGAGCCCACGGACAGGACAGATGGGGACGAAGTACCCCGTCGCTCCCCCGTAGCCGAAGAAACCCCGACTCTATCCAACGTTCTTGTTTACCCGGGATATCTTTAATTAAAAAAGAAAAAAATCGAACATTTGGTACTTTGCGTGCGCTCACTGGACTAACTCGAAGTTCGTCGGTAATTTCTCAGAAACGGTAAAATATTATAACAAGTTTTCCAACATTTAACTATTTAAAGTTTCAAAAAGCGTTATTTTTTTTTTTTTTTTTTAAATTTTCCATGGAGCTAAAGAATGTTCTCCTGATTATACAATGTTATTTTATTTTCTGACCTGTTATAGTTTTTTTTGATTACATGCATGATGCTCGGGAGGCTGACCATATTATTATATTATATATATATATAAATATAATGATATATATATATATATATATATATATTAATATATTAATATATATTAGTATATATAATATATAATATATATTATTATATATATATAATAATTTATTAATATAGCCCCTGTTATGGTTTTACGACTCCTTCAGTTTTGATATTTTTTTTTTAGATTTTTTTTAACATAAATCATCATAAAAATAATGACTAACAATGAATTTTTAAGTAGTGACGGACATGATTCAAAAGTTTCGAAAATATATATATACATAAATTTTTTAAAAATCCATTTATAATAAAAAAAAAAATTAAAAATGAAATATCTCGAAAAGTACGATTCTTACAGAAAACCAATTACATATTTTGAATCAGCATATAAAGCTTATTACACAAATGTAAAATAAATAAATAAAAAAAAATAAAAGATGTATATCTCGAAAAGTTAGACACTTTACAGGAAAAACAATCAAATAGTTTGGAATCACATATAAAGCCTTATCCATAAATGGTAAAAAAATAAAATATATAAAAAGTAAAATAAATAGGGTGGCTCCGAACGCGACGGGGGAAAGAGGGGGGACGTTTTCCATGACACCGTAGGGGAGGGGCGGAAGGAAAACCCCGCGAACACCCAAATACCAAAGAGGGGGGTTCCGGAGACTCCCCCGGAGGGGGGGAAATAGTCCTACTCTGATCGTTCCCCCGGGAAAGGCGAAGAAGACCCGCCGACTCCTCATCTTTGCTGGTCTTACCACCTTGGGGTATATCCTTAGTTTACAAAAAATAATAAATAAAAAAACTGGACGTGGAGCGTAATAACGTAACAGGTCCCTATATATTTTTGAATCATGTCCGTCACCATATAAATTCATTAGGATCAATAACTAGAAATAATATTATTTAAAAACAACAAAAAATTCAAAACTGACGAGTCGTAAAACATAACAGGTCATATATCTATATATAACTATATATTATAATATATATATATAATATATATATATATATATCATATATATATATATAATATATATAATATATTATATATATATTATTATATATATATATATATATTATGCAACTGCTTCATACAGCAAACGGATACTACATTTTATTTACAACAAAAATGAGTTGGCAGGAACGTACTGACCACAGGGAGTATTATAAAGGAATTTCTCCTCTCCTCTCTCTCTTCTCCTCTCTCTCTCTCTCTTCTCTCCTCTCTCTCTCTCTCTCTCTTCTCTTCATCTCTCTCTCTCTCTCTCTCCTTCCTATAAGTGAGGTCAGAATGCTATTTTACTTTTGTGGTTACCTATTAAGGAGTATGCAATTACCTCCTGAGTATGCAGCAAAGTAAGCCAAAAACACAAAACAAAATATCCAAATGTTTTAAAAACTTGCAAATGACACTTGAAAATTTTTTGGGTAAAGATATGAAACAGGAAATCGGAGAGGAGAATTAAAAGTTATTGTTAAAGATGTTTATTAATTATAATTAACTGAAGAATTTTAAATATATCTATTTTATAAAATTTTTGTAATTATATTAATTAAAAAATTTAATATATTTAACTTTTGAAGTATTTGAATTATAATTAATAAAAGTTTAAAATTTACTTTAGAGTATTCGCCATCATAATTAATAAGAATTTAAATATGTAACTTATGAGGTATATTTTTGTAAAACTAATAATTAATTAAGTAGTGTGAAATACATAATTAATTTATACTTTATTAGGAATTATTTTAAGGTAATTATAATTTAAAGTAATTATAGAATTATTTAACATTATTTTACTATAATAATATAAATATAAATTATAAAATAAAATAAAAAATAAAAAAATAATAATAAAAATATAATATATAATATAATATAAATATATATATAATATAATATAATATAAACCTACTTCAGGATGTTGTCCTCATCTCGCAGAAGTAACTTATTTTAGAACCATTATTATCTTTTAAAATAAATGTTTTTAGAAATAATTACTTAACTTTTTTAAAAAAATGTTCCTACGTCAGGTCATTGCCCTATTTCTTAGGAGGGTTTCTTCCTAGGTAATAGTTACCTAGGTCAGAACCAGGAAGAACCTGTAATGTTGCCGCGCCTGACCGTTGTCGTCTTATATGGTGATATATTATTTATGTGTAAGAATAATATATATTACAATAAAAATTATGGAATCTTAAAATAAATTATGCTATTAAAGAATTTATCATTTATATATATATATATATTATAATATAATATATATATATATATTATATTATAATATATAATATATATAATATATTATAATATATAATATATTATATTATAATATAAAATAATAATATAAGAAAATGAAGCTAGGGGAGGCGCCGTTTGATACACTTAGTATCGGATCATGATGCTCATGTGTGAATGTTTTTCGCGCCTGCAAACCGTCGATGAGTGAGGAAGCGTGAAGCGAGTCCTGTCGATTTTCGTTTTTTGACAAAGACAGAAAAACTGAACACGCTACAACAATCAAATTTGGTGTAAAGCCTTGACGATCCCGTGGAAAACGGTCCAAAGATTTTAATGAGGCATTCCGGGTGACAAAGCAATGGGCTCCACAGAGAAAATAAAGGGAAAGAAGTTAAGTGCAACCGTTTAAAGATTGGCCGTAACATCATGGAGAGTGAGCCACGTTCTGGTAGGCCGTCATTCCGAAATTGAACCGTATTGACCAAGTGAAGAACCTGGTGATGCGCAGGAATGTCGAATCACGAAATCAGAGACTTGCAGACTTTTGTGGGGGCGTCAGCAATTGGATCCTCCGTTATCTCCATACTGAATGAAGGTATTTTGGGCTTTCAGAATACTCTCAACGAAGTTGCACCAAGCCTGAAACGATTGAGACGGAAGCAACGCTTGCTTGGAGATCGCACAGGACATCGTAGAGACCCTGTGAACAGCGACCCCAACTTCCTCAACACAGTGATCATTGGCGATGAGTCCTGGGTTTATGGGTACGACCCAGAAACCAAGTTGCATTCATCACAATGGAAGCATCAATATCCCCGAAACCAAAAAAAAAGCAATTCAGGTCTGCAGCAGTGTCAATGTCAAGCTGACGGTCTGCAAGGCAGCAGTAATTGACAGCTCATCATGGAACAACGCACCCGCGCTATTTTCTTCACATGTGTACAGAGTTTTCTGGCCAAACACAACATGTCCTGTGCTTCCTTAGTCCCTACTCCTTGCCCGACATGGTCAGTTGTAAACTTCTGGCTTTCCCCAGCTGAAAATGCTCCTCAAAAGGATCAGATTTCAGTCCAGAGAAGATGTTTATAGAGCCTAAAAGATCTTTCCTGACTGGTTATCCTTTCAACGAAATGAGTTTTTAAGAAACATTAGTTACTAATATAAATCTATAGATCCTCAGATTTTTTTTTCGATAAGACATTGGCCTCTCACCTGGCTAATTTATTACGTCTAAAAACTCCATCGTACGGTATACCCAAAGGAAAAATCTAATTAAAACTACATTATCTTAGAATTCGTTCTACAGACTTGATCAAGTTACTTAAAGAAATCTTATCACCATCTTTTCCTCAGTGTGATTTCAGATATATTTGTGTCAATTTCCATATTATAGGCCCGTACTTTAGCTTCAAGGAGATGTCCCCTGCTCTGCTAAATCCTGTATCGTTTATAAATATTTGTGTGCAGACTGCATCGCCTGCTGCGTAGGTGAAACTATCCTACAGTTGATGATCAGGATATCGAAGCACAGAGGTTTCTCTTTTCGTACAGAGGCACCCTTATCCATCCTGAATAATTCGGTCCAAAAGAAAAATGCCTATATCACAAGACCACCCAATTTCCTCAAAAACTTCTCAAAACTCAAATCTTTCCCAATTCCGAATCAGTTGGTAGAATCCTGGAGTCTCTATTTATTAACTATCAACCCATTCTTAATAATTTAAAGCAGCTCAACTAAAGTTTTTCATTCCGTGATGTGCCTGACCAGCTTGAAGGCTGCATTGTTATAACACCGTTTTTGTGTTTGGCCATTAAGTTAATATTATTTGTTTATTTAATCCGCTTTTTTATCTTATTTATGTTTATCATTTATTATTAGTTATTATTATTTGAACTGCTACTGTAAGACTATGCCTCCCTGAATGTTATATTGTTTTTTCTTTTTTAATGCATTTTTTACATGCTTTATTATTTTAATATTATTGTTTTAATTTTTTCATTTCTTTTTCAGTACAATTTTTATTTATTATTTGATTTCTTTATTATCTTTATTTGTAATTTTTCATTAGTTCGCATAATTCTCATTTCCTGCACCATTTAATTTGCCCACTAAAAGTACTGTTTTCAATCTTGCCATGGTGTTAAATAATAACCAAGCCTAACAAGTATTTATTGTCAGCGTGTGATCTCACATTTAACAGATTTGAACGATTATGGGGGTGCGAAATAATCGTTTCGTAATTTTACGTCTAATATTTTTTAATTGTTTTAATGTGATGTGCTAGTCTTAATATTTTATTACACGACGATGGATAAACTGTAAAATCGAAAACGTCCTGGCTTAGTTTAAATAAAGAGGTTGAAATTTGTGGTCGCTGTTTTACGTTTTTTTACACACACACACACGATATTATTTTATTATATATAATATTATATATATATTATATATATATATATAATAGATAAATAAATTATATATATATAATATATATATATATTAATAAATATTATATATTATTCAATATATATATATATATATATATATTTAATTATATATGCCCTCCGCCACATATATTCCATACCACTTACTGAGCCTACTGATTTGTTGATATTACTATATTCAGGATTTGGTTTATAATAGTAATTTCAGAACATTCTCACTGTGAACTTCTCCCATTTCTTTTTATTTTCTGAATTTCTATTTTTAAAAGGAGCAATTAGATTCTTCATAAAAAACTCGTCCTTAAATAAGTTGTTAATTGCTCTTTGCTCGTCGATTGTGGAAGCATTCCACGTATCACATACACCAAAATTCACTGTATGAACGTTGAGTAGCGAGGCTTAGGGACAGGGTATAATCCTTTCGTCCTGATCCTAGGTAGAATTACTAGAGGAGTTTCCATAATCTAAAGGTTTGTGCACTGTGATAATGCGAATTTTTTATTAATATAGAAAACAAAAATATTGAGAATATGTTTGAATATATATCGTTTAGAAAAAACATTCATATATCAAAAGAATAACCTAGTATTAAAAAGATGAGATGGAGAGAGAGAAGAGCGAGAGTAGAGAGAGGCGAGAGAGAGAGAAGAGAGAGAGAGAGAGAGAGAGAGAGAGAGAGAAGAGGAGAGAGAGAGATGCAGAGAGAGAGAGATGAGAAGAAGAATAAATGTATTTTTTTATGGAGATTTCATGCATGACTGAAATAATGATGATATATAATATATATAATTATATATATATATAATATATTATATAATAATATATATATATATAGAATCTATATATTATATATAAAATATAAATTATCTTTATATATTATAATATAATTATATATATATTATAATATATATATATTTAATTTTAAATATACTATACTCGATTTTCATGAAACTTACAAGAAATGCTTGAGATGATTTGTAAATAACGGAAAACGTAATAGAAAAAAAACATCGGCAAATTACCTGCCAAAAAAGTTATTAGTCGCCAAGGAATTATATTATAGCATGTTATCATGGAGAATATAGCATCAGTACAAGAAAGCCATTTTTCCAGATTTCATGGAAACTTATAAAAGAAAAGGTTTTGAAATGAAAATTTAATGAAGAAAAAACGTAAAAATTCGAGAAATGACCCTGAAAATGAAAGTTGCAAATTTTCACACTTTTAACATTAAAAATCAGTTTTAAAGTTTTCAAGATACTTTATATATATATATATATATATATTTATATATATATATATATATATAATATATATATATATATATAATATATATATTAATATATAATATATATTATATATATATATATAATTGCAATAGAGCACTTAATTTTGGTATGTAAATAAAGACATTGTGGGAAGATAATCAGATATTCCTCCTCTGGGGTCGAACCACCGCATATTGCGACCGAGATCGACTTATTGGGACGCTCTACCGACTGAGCTATCGGGCTACCCAAAAAAGTTTAGATTCAAGAACAGCTTTCAAACAACCGAGCCCCCTTCAAGGCGATATCACCAGGTTTTCCACCCTGTCTTTCCCTCGTTCTGTAAGATTTATAATTAAAATACGTGGCAATAGACGCAGCTTAAATGTTGTAATAGTACATGACAAGAATCTTTGAGTTTAGAGGAGCTTTCAGTCGGTAGAGCGTCGAGATGTCCGACATCACGTCGCAACATCGTGGTTCGACCCCAGAGGAGGCAATTTTCTTATTCCTTCCCACAATAGTTCTTTTTTATTATATATACAAATTTAAGCTAAAGATTATTAGTTAAAATGCAAAGTCTATTTCTGAGACAAATACAATGACTTCAATAGATTGTACCCAAACAATCACAGCTTTCGAACAACTCACCAATCAACCCTCTGATAATTTGCAAGATTACTCAAGCTCTTTTGTTTCCTCCCATAACTCTTCTTCCGCAAATTTCCTATCTCAGCACTCCCCTAAGGATCCTTGTGCTAAGCGGATTGAAATGGAAAAATAAGATCCCAAATAGAGCTTGAACATGCTTGATGACCCACTCTCTTTCTAATGCTTCCTGGGCGCTTCCCAGAGAAGCGAATGGAAAACCTTCCAACGTAAACGCCGCAAACGCTCTAAGCTTGTTCTGGATCTGTTGGAGGCATGAAAGGTGACCAGAGGTCTCCATTCTTACTTCAAATTGTCTAGTCTCCAAAATCATTCCTATGATTAACTAAGGCAAAATCTCAGTTCGAGACTTTGCCACCCAACGAATCCTATATCGGATCCCAAATATCTCAACCCCAACACATTCCTAAAAAGACTACATCCTTCCGGTGATCATGGAAACATTCCCATATTCTCCACCCATTCCTAAATCTGCTTGCTTGTAGTAGCTGAATTTCGCTTCACATTCTAAGCAGAAACATTTTGGTTTCTATTTACAGACGACAACCAAATAAACAAAAATAAGAATGGAACTTGGTTGAAACTCAATTTAATCTCGTCATTCATGGCGAAGCCCTTCACCAAATACCACTGAACACTTCTTCCCAAATAAGCGGGTCGGTACAATCCCATATCTCTATACGTAGACTGTTCTTTACGCACAGGATTTGGTTACCCCTCCTCGTCCGTGACCCCACGTCTCAAGCTTTTTCCTCTCCATCTATACCACCTCCAACATACCCCCTATCCCAACATGACCATTGTCTCAAAAAAGCATCTCCCATAAATATTTATAACAACATAACATGCATCTTTCCTTCAATGGAATTGGTCGTGGCTACAACTCTAATTTTGAAGAATTTGTTCAACTTAATAAACATATCTACACTAAAGTGCATATGTGACCAAGGAACTTCAACTATAACATCGCGACTTATTTTCAACCGTCGAATAAGCTCGGCTAATATATTATAGAAAAAGGTGACAATGAAAGAAGGTTGCCAGGAATATCAATTACATAATACGCTGTCCCCTATTCTCCCACCTCCCACTTCAAACTAGACTTCATGCAGTGGGGAAGAACTGTATTAAATATAAATGCTCAATTTACTTGCCCAAGTAAGTGAGTTTACAAAAGGTTCGACTTAAGCTGAATCATTTTGAAGGCAGAACCGGTTGTTATACTAGGAGACTTCAACCCTGTCCCTCGTCTAGTCCAAATACCTAAGACCCTTTCCCCTGTAATGCCTACTCAACGGACCACTACATCATGAACGTTTACGTTGCACCACTCATACTTCCCGTAATGATGTTCTTTTGCCCCCATTTCCTAATGGAATCGAATTTACCTGTCTGCGCTTGATTATTTTATATGACGTGAATCATCTAAAACCAATACTTCTAAATGCGTTGTTACAGACCATGTAAATCTACAATCTTAGCCTGGCCGTATGACCAGGCGAAGGAGCCCCTTTTTTATCAGACCGACAGCTACATCACCTTGTATCCTCAATTAAGCGGTTTAGGACTGTGAATGATGCTCCCACTTCTCCAGCAATTTTGTCATCAAACACCGCAGTGGAAGCTGCCATTCCGTATGTAAGAAACGCAGGTTTGGCGTCGGGCCAACTCCCCTTGGTGTCCAAGAGTGCGCACAAGTCCTAACGAGAGAAAGAACAAACTATAACAGGCAAATACAAAAGGACCGTTAACACCCCAGAAATATTTTAAAGCAGCCTTGCGGTGAGAAATTAATCGCCAAACACGTAAAAACAATATTTCGAACTTATATTTTCCACTGTCAACTCCAATATACTTCCCCCTTCCTTTTAGTATGGAAAAGCTTGCACAGAAAATATCCTCGTCGCTCCAACCAACTTCCTCAACCCACAGTCCTCCGTAATGGACCATGTAAACCGACACCACTTCGTCCTGTGCTGTGCAAGATTCGCATAAGTTTAGTTTTTTTTGAACTAGCCCATTACAAGCTCTTTCCGCTAATCCTGAAACCTTCAAAAATGCAAAAATAACACGTCCACGCAAACTTCTCAACAGCTTAAACGTCTTTTAACAATTGAGAGTAACCAAACTGCTCTTGCGAATAGCAAGATGTTGGCCAGACATGATTCTAATATGAATCATCAATATTTCACCAAACCATCAGCGTTTTAGCTGGATCTTGTAAAAAATAGAATCTGGATCGAAATCTTCCTTTTCCAATTATTTTACTACAGATTATTGTAATCCCTATCCTCCAAACCTGGGAAATCTCCGAACGTTGCTGGACAAGCAAGACAATTTACGCTGACCTCTCCATAACCTGTAAATTAACATGGGAATGGTTTTGGCCCTCTCACTCTGTCTGGAGAGTCATCAGGCTTTTCCAAAATTCTCATTTGTTTCCCTTAAAAATCGTTTGACGCGCAGACACTAAAGCTGGACATGAACATTCGGAAAATTTCAATTTGGTGGGCCATGGTTCCTGGTTCCTTATTTGACCTCTCCTTAAAGCTTATGACACAGCGGTGGAACTGAGGGTTCTTCTAACTCCACTTGTCCGGTTCTGCGGAACAACCTTACTCTTTTCATTGGGTGCCTTCTGTCATAGATTCATCAGGTTTCGGTGGCCTCTTCTAACATATCTAGTACGACCCTTTCTACTGGATTGTATCTCGTTTCGCAGGGTAGTCGCTCTTCTACCGTGTATTACTATTTGCCTGGATTTAATGACATCGTTTACTTCTATCCCAGCCGACAAACAGTCAATTTTTCACTCTCCTATGCTTGATGACCTTCGCGCTTTATGTATAAACGCGGTGCAGGCTGGTCTTGTTTCTTGAACATCAAATTCAACAAATTTGAGACAATAATTACAAAGGGTATCCCGTGGCTTTTGTTTCTCACCTGTTACAAAGACCTCAGCATACTTTTTAAGAAAAGAAAGGAAAATGAAGAAACCTGCGCACCAAAGTTCTTCAAAATATCCTAAGCCTGTGATAATGGTTCGCCATTCCCTGAAAGGGTCCAAGGATATATAATAGGCTATGATTCTAGATGACTACTTAACATAACGCACCAGCAAACTCCTGAAAAAAATAATCGCTGTCATCACATGATTGCCCTTTTACGTCATTTTTCCTCAAAATCTTGGGGTGCTTGCTGATCGGCAAGTCCCATTTACGGTCTTATATCGCCTATCCGATCGAAGCTGGCTATGGCTGTGTAGATATATATTCAGGCATACCCAAGTCTTCTACACTTTTAGATCCCATCCAAAAACAATGCGATCCGTATCTCCACTGGTACCTTCTATCGTCCCCCGGCTGTTAGGCGTTAAAGTTGAATCATGGATGCCATTCTCTCTCGAAGGGAATACATTCATGTGCAACAGGTTATCTTCGCTTCAAAAACCCTATACTGTCTCTCTTAACAACGGCTTCTGCGAAGAGATGCCTCAGAATCCTTAAAAACTTTCCATTTGCAAACACAGTTTACATAACATCCTTAATTTCTTCAACATCCCTTTGCAAAAGGTGCTGCCTTTCTCTTATGACGAAAGTGATAGTACACCTTTGACTATTCCCTTCTCCCACCATTTGCTTGGCTCCTGACCTCTTTCTCTCCAAATCTAGCCACCCTGTTGAATTGTTAAGGCCAACATTCCTGTCTCATTCACAGCTTCACGTGGAATTACTCACATGTTTACTGACGGCCCTTGTAAAACAGTTGACAGTGTGGGTTTCGATCTGCTGTCTTTCCTGACCGGGCAACCTCTCCATTAAACCCTCCCTTCATGCTATAATTTTTACTGGCCAAAATTTAATTGGCCATTAATGATTGCCCTTTTCTCGAACTTTCTATTCCTTAACCAAGACCACTCTTATGCCATTTATTCGGATTCGCTCAGAGCACTCCAGGTGCTTAAAACTCCTTATTCTATAAACACAATGGTATCTGCTGCACAAAAATTTCTTCGGCTGCTCCACTCCCGTAGGAAACAAATCATACTATGTTGAACCCCCTCTCATGTAGGGGTAACTGGCAATGAAATCGCCGACAGAGAGGTCAAAATGGCCGTCTCTTCTTTTAATAGCAGTTCCAGGTAAACCTGGATTGCCATTCGACAAGGCCGCCCTTCCATCATCTGATTACTATCCTGCTCTCCGACAGGGTTTCCGGTTCTTATGGCAAAGCCGAGCATTGGTGAGTAGTCTTCCCTTCCCACCGATGAAATTAGCTTACACGAGGTGATGCTTCCACGCCTCCGTATTGGCCACACCAATATCACTCACGGCCATTACATGTCACGAGACCCTCCGCCGATCTGCAAATTTTGCAGTCGCCATACCCCACAATCTGTTCGCCATATCTTCATCGATTGTCTTCAACTGGACCCCATTCGCCTTCGTCATTTTCCTACTTTATGGTCCATAACACCTTCTAAAAGGTTATCCCATATCTTATCTGAATCTTCCCACTTTAGCAGTAGGCTTATTTTCTGTATTTCAGAAATGATTATTCTTTACAATATGGAATTTGTTATTAATATTAGGACT
>JABUQX010104322.1:12500-15000 GCA_015478945.1 Trachelipus rathkii | reverse complement strand
AAAAAAAAAAAAAATTTATCGCAATGCCTCGCTGCCAGGAGAAATACCACATTGCCAGGCGTAAGATGTTATTCAGCCGTAAGAAGCTTATTTTAACTAATAAACTACGTTAATATTTAAGGTGGTTATTAAATAATTAATAAAATATTTTTTTTTCCGGCATTAAAATGTTCGCTGTAATTCAAAATGTATCATTTTTATGTAGCTTATCGTTTTAGTTTTTTTAGTACAGGTTTGTCCCCCTTAATTCTGAAGGATGGCCCATATATTGTATAAATGGATAAATAATAAATTATGTCTTAGTTTTAAAATTTAATTTTTATTGCAAATATATATATACTATATATATATATATAATATATATAGTATATAATATGAGCGACTTCCTACACTCGGGCTGCTTCGCCGCTTAGCACGCAGTTATCATACTATGAAACGATACGATCTTTTACAAAATTTCATATTACGAAAAATTCCTTTATATTTTTCGAAAATTGGTCATATGAAAGGAAATTATTACATTAATTACTTTTTTTAAGAGATTATTTTAAAAGGTATTATTAAAAATTTTAAAGAATAATGCATTTTCAATCAATTATAAAAGGCGAGACGGCCCGGGCTTCTCCGAAATAGCTGAGAGAAAATTTTAAGACAGTTACCCACTATATAATTATATTTAAGAAATTTTGTTAAAGAAAACGTAAAATAGCAATAACTTAAGTATCCTAATTATATATATATATATAATATATATATATATATATATATATATATATATATATATATATTTATATATATATAAATATATATATAATATAATAGTAATATATATATATATATATATTAACGCACCACAAAGTTAGAAGGGTAGAAAGGTTGAAGAACGCGAAGACACTTTATTGGACAATGACAATAACATGTTGGATTCCTCCCCAGAACCACCGTAGGTTCATAGAGTGTGAGGCCAAGGTTGCAGCAAAAGTTTCGCAGGTAGGGTTCGGAGGTTTCGGCGCCTGCAAAACACGCAATGTTGGTAGCGTACCCAGGACGGTCGCGGGGATATGATTGGGTCTTCTCAATACCCGTGTACGACCCTTCTGGCACGGAATGACTGCCTGACACGTCCCTGGCATGCTCTCGATGAGTGCGGCGAATGTCCTGGACAGGGATTTGATCCCATACGTCGTGCAGTGTCTGTCGCAGGTCCGGGAGGGTCCGTAGAGGGGGTTGCAGCTGTCAGGTCCGACGTTTCAGGATGTCTCACAAATGTTCGATTGTGTTGAGGTCCGGACTATATGCTGGCCACTCCAACGCCGTAATTTGAACCGTCCTAAGGTAGTCGTTCACACATGGCTTTGTGTGGTCTCTGCATTGTCATGCATTAGGATGAAAGAGTCACTGATTGCAGGGGTCATATAGCCCACGACATTATTGGTTCGAGGAATGTCGTGTGATAATACATTTACGACATGTAAGAGTACCTAAATCGAAGATGTGCAACTACGTAGGTCCCGATAAAGAGATGCCTCCTTAGACCCAAACCGACACACCTTCAAACGGCGGCACATGCAGCACATTGCATTGCGCGAACCTCTCCGTCTGTCGTCGGTATACTCTAGCGTACGAGGCGTACAGAGACACTCTCGACTCGTCAGTAAAGAGCACCTTTGCTAAATCGTCGATTGTTCAATGGATGTGTTCTCGGTCAAATGCCAGTCGCGCCCTTCGATGTGCCGTGGTGTGCGGTGAGACCTATGGCAGGCATCCGGGGGCCGGTAAATTGTGTTCCGCACAGGCGTCGACGCACTGCTATTGTCACTCACCCTGGTGCTGTGTACCTTCGCCAGCTGTATCTGCAGATGTCGTGCCGTTGAGTGGCGCTCTCGTAAAACACGGAGACGTATAAATCGGTCTTGCACGGGTGTCGTGGCCTTGGATCTACCATGTCCTCGCAGGCAATCATGTGTCAGGGTTTCCTGGTACCGTTGGACCACCTATGCAATCGTTGTGTGCGCTAAACCGAACCGTTGACCAAGTGCCCGGTACCCGTGTCCTTCGGCGTGGAGTGTTGTTATCTGCACGCACTGATCTCCTGACAGTTGACGCACTATCCTCTCCATGTTTATCGGATGTCGCTTCGTAACTTGGAATGATCCCTCGCTCGATTATACACCCGACATAACCTACCCCCACCTCTCCCAGGTCTAGTTACGTGGTTTATGTTTTCCAAAATTTATCGCGTTGACGGCCCCAATACTGCAGCCAATTCTCTGCGGGGTGGTTACATAGTTACACTGATGCTTTCGTCTGTGTTGGTGTGGGGTTTCATGGGGATAGGGGCCTTCCCGTTCCTGCGAGTGAGATTTACCCTATTGGTGCGTATTTTTACGAGATATAGTATATATATATTATATATATATATATATATATATATATATATATATATATATATAATATATATTTAATGCCGAGTATTTATCATACATTTAATTTTTATATT